>SFZH01000044.1:0-32617 GCA_021234535.1 Stichopus chloronotus | reverse complement strand
ACAATAGATCACCGCAAGAGGCTGAACGCCAGGCACAGAGACAAAATCGCCTGTCTTTTAAAAATGTTTTGTATTATTACATTACAGCGTCTGTTTTAGTGGACAGGGCACATTGCATATCCATTATGAATGTCTTTCTATGAATATGAAACTGACAGTTGTTTTATGAAAACCTTGATTGAGTTTGTGAAGGTACAGGTAATAGGTTAAGTTATTTGTATGTAGCATAGCACATCTTTGTTACACACGCCTATGTGCAAACATTGTAACATAAGATGCGTTACTTCACAAACGTATTGGTTGAAAGAGTTAGATATCAAATTAGGCAGGTAATTTAGTGAACACCTGTTATCTGATCAAGTATTACCAGTTGGAGCATGGATCTATTGACATAATTCCGTGCCATTGTCACACTCCATACATACCTAACATTGTAAAAAATGATCTCATACAGAGAATTATCAAGAAATGATAGCAAGAATCACACCCATTCTCTTCCAGCCATTCTGTGACATCACAATATTTTAACAAGCAAGGCAAGAAATGACAAGTCCAAGGTAAATTTATTAAAATTTCTAATTGTAAGATTAGGAGTTGTCTTCGAAAACATGTAACAACCACAATAACAGCTACATGTAACTTTACCTTAATATTTTGTATACAAGGCGATACAAAACGATGCGTAGGTATAAGGCCTACTTGCTTTAATTTCATCTAGGGGTTCTCATCCAGAGAGAAAAAGATCTCTGAAATTAGAACTCGAGCGAGACTTGACACTATTACATGTCATAAACACCATAGTAGCGTACATCTTACTGTAGAAGGTAAAGTACAGCTGTGTTTCCTTGTACTTATAATTTCTATCACATCGTTAATAACATATGATAACCTCCTCAAATATTGCATCACACGCTTTATTCAACCCGCACAAACACACATACCCGTTAAGGGCGCCTATTGGGGACATGGACTTTTCCTCACGTAAACGGTGTTATCCCCACTTTGCACATGATGTCCCCACTGGTATAAACCTTTTATGTATCCCCGATTTACACCCAAAATGGAATTGTGAGTATTTTTTTTACACACATACACCCCTATACACAGTAATAAATCCATATAACAAGTTAATTGGAGAAAACGTCAGATTGAGCTGTAAACTTTGATGCTTTCCACGTGAATCATGATTGTAGAAAATAACCCAGCCTTCAGTTACAACCTAATACAGAAATTGACATATTGACTACATTTTGTTGACAGACATAACACCCTGTACTGTATCCTGTACAGTCACCGGTATTAATGGATATCCGTAAGCTTAGGTGCCATCTAAACACCAAATGGACAACTGAAAATGAGGTAATATGCCGTCGATATTTCGTTTTTGATCGACGATTAATTCATTTCGTTTTTTGTCTGCTTACGAACATGGGGAAACAGAAGGAGTTCTATTTATTGCTGCTCCCGTTTTTTTCTTTTTGTGAAACAAACATGGTGAGTTTTTTAGATAATTTCTTTTCTTAAACGTAACTCAACTTGTTAATTCCATTACATGTATTTTTACCTGAAAAAACTTTATTCATTCTGAAAATGGTATGTTCATACATTACTGAAAAGGAAAACATTACAACAACAGTTTACTGCCTTTTTCTGTACACATTAAAATTCCTAATAACACTTTAAAGATAGATAACTAAAATGCGGTAGCTTAACTTTATTATAAAACTCGTGTGGTTGTAGATAAGAACAAATTGCAGCTACAATACAACATGCAGCAACGTCTCTAGTGGGCCTTATTTAAGTGTGTTGCGTTCTAATATAGATTCCTATTCGTAGACTTTTCATGTACTGTGTTGTCTGCACATAAACTTAATCTCGATTACTTTTTTATCTTAATTTATTTTACGTCAATAACTTTAAACCCGTTGTGATGATGATTAGTGATATGAATAGGTTCACGCATTTGACTGAAATATGTCAAATTCATATAAACTTCACAGAGAAAGAAAAGAAACGAACCTAATTGTTATTAAACAATGACAATAAAAACGATAATATTTGAAACTAAGAAGTCAACTCAATTACACAGAGCCGTAAGGAAAGACTACTTCTTTCTTTTTTTTTTTTTTGTCGAATATGTACTCTCACATTGATGTTATTTTAGGATTTGTTAGTGGAAGAGTTAATGAAACAAGACACAGACCGGCCATCTCTTTTTTTTATCTTTTTTTTAATTTTTTTAATTAATTTGTTAATTATTTGTAAATTTAGACAAAGAAACTACATTACTTGAAACTTATATTTGTAGATGATTCCAAGGCAGAATATGACAGATGTAATTGTATATTCCTGAATCATTTTTTGGATACATGTTCAATGAAAATTTTTTGTAATATAAATAGTTTAAGTGACTTATTTCTTTGATGCAGTCAGAATATTCACAAAACTCAATATGGCTTGATATGGGCTCATTAAATACATTAAAACAAAGATTAAAAATCAAACGAAAAAAATTGTAAATGCAACTTTCATATTCAAAGTAAATTCCATCAAAGTAAATATCACTCATTAGTGAATTCGTGGGTCACTTTCGTAAATTAAATAATGTGTATGTATTTTGAACGTCAAAGTATGTCGAAGATGCAAACATATTTTGATTAATTATTATTCAAAAAGGAAATGTTGATTTACATTGTGGTAAGATATGAAAGAAGAATATGATAAATTAACCATTATTTATTTTTTGTTTGGTGATATTACCCAAGTACTAAAGGAATGAAAAATCGTGACTCCATCTTTGAACTATGATTCATAATAAAGCGGCAAGTATATTTTAAACTGGATATCAGGGAGATCTAATTTCAAAATAAATTCACAACACGAAGTTTACTCTGTTAAAGCTCAAATGATTTAGTTATACGAATTAACTAAAGAAGAAGATATGAAATTAATTTAAAGTTCCCATGTGATACTTGGGCACTATTCTATTTACACCCTGTTTCCTTACAGCGTTCAACAACATATTTTTGTTTCGTATACCTTTAATTATTATTAATCAACTGTGCATTTTATAATATTACGCCAGTTTTCAACGGGAAACGTCACTAAGGAAATCTTATCCATCTCTTTCTCGATACTGAACCATCATAAAACAAGACCGTACGTTTGAAAGTAAAACGATTTCTTGTAAAAAATTAATGCAACAATCTGTTAAAAACAAAATGTATGGTTGCAACTCAAACAAGATCTCGGCACAAATTAAGTCAGCCTAACTTATCATGACAAACATATTGTAAGTTACTATGAAAAGGGAAAAAGAAAGAGTTAAGATACGAGAAAACACTCACACCTCTAAAAGCATAAAAATGCATCGAATGTATCCCACTTTTTCAACTGTCTGAAAGTGAATAATTGAACAGTAAACTTTTTCCATGTCCAGTAAAGATATATAAGTATATGCATATACTACACAGATAACTCCTATTTAAACAGTGTTTGTAATATATGGCCAATAACAACAATCACTACTTAACATAGTGAAAGGAAGTCGTAGTGCACGCAATGATGGTATAATCGTCGGGAGTATAATGTATTTTGTCTTGTTTTACTGTTTTCTATTCCTTAACTTTTCTCTCCCTCTCTCATCATGACTACTTTGAAGGGAAAAAAAGAAAAACATCTTTACAGAAGAAAAAAAAAACGAAACAAGATACAGAAAAGATATATCCCGTTTAGACAATGTTAATATTAGTTTTGCTAACAAACAGAAATCTCAGTAACATAAGGCAAAGCAAAGTTCACACGATGATAGTGTTATTGATAGCGGTATTGCAAAGTAAGCGTATATCTTTTTTTTTTTTTTTGGTATTTTCTTTGCTTTTTCTTTTAACGGTGATTTAATTATGAGATATTTTAGCAGAATTAAAACAAAGGTAATATAGACTTCGCCAAACTGTATATTCCTACAAATTAATCCGCAAGTATTCTTCGAGAATCGTGAAATAAAAGTTACAATCTGCATAGAGAACAGAGCCTACAATGGGGAGAATAGGGACAACTTTTACGTCGTCTAATTCCTCGTGGATAATATAATGGATGAAACATTTCTTCGGTGTTGTATTTCATTCAAGTTCCAGAGGTATTGAAAACGCTTCTTCGTACTTCATCGTTGTCATCCGTTTAAGAGTTTCTTTAATGAATTAAGGTTCGATTACAATTTCCATAGAAAAAATAGTTGTTATGCTCATTTGGGGAGCTAACTGATGTAGCCATAAGAACTATGCATGAAAACAGGTTGTAGGGAGCAAAGGTCGTTAATAATACACGTTACATTGTAGTCATATATTTGTAACTACTGATTGTTACTCTGATATCTCAGTATACCATTTGCTCAGTTATTTAATAAAATTTCAGATGCATTTAAATTTCGACTGGCTATTTTTTAAGCCAAATCGTATTCTCTTCCACTTCTTTTGACCATATAGGTGTATGCCGGTGAGGGCAGTTTATCATCAGGTAAAAGTTCATTTAACTTTTCTAAAATTCGAATGTCCTTTGATTTTTTAACAAACGCTATGAAGACCTTCTTAAACTAATTTAAAATGAATATGATTTTATTTTTTATTGTAATGAAACATGTCTAACTCTATCATATGATGGTCAGATAAAAAAAGATTCACCAAATATACAGGGTTTAGTAAAATAAAGCATACCTTATGTAGTCTCGTAAGTGCGTTTCTCATGTCGTCTTTTAATTGAAGAAACACTACCTATTCTTGTTTTATCAGAATCATGTGTTCAATGGTGTCCAAATAACACAGTTTACTTCAGCGAGACATGTGGATATTCTTGTGATGATCCAGAGACCCTGCATCTCTCCAACCCCTGGTGTGGAAGAAAGATGTGCATGTATCGGTGAGAACAAGATACAACAGGGCAACTGCATTCTCCAGGAAAAATGTGGTTGTTATGACTCTGTAAATTGAGCCGTCATAGGGGTTAGTTCACTTTTCTTTCGGATAAACCTTAAACTATATTGCGTTATTGCAGTATTGCATATTTTACTTTGTTCTAAAGTCTATTTTGGTTATTTTATCTTTGTCTCATGTTTGCAACATACTTATGTGATATTATGAAAATATAATCTACATTAGTTTGCAAAATAATATTTAAAATTATCAGGAAAAGCTAATATGTCTTTAACTATAATGATATAATCTTATCTACTACTTCTATAATAATCAGATAGAATGTTTGTTTTAACAAAAGCAACTTTAACTTTCTAAACCAGAATGGTGATTCTTTCATGAACGGTGACTGTACCAGGCGTTCATCCTGTAGTAACAACTAATTATCTGTAAATGAAATGTTCCGATGTTCTGCCGGCTCAAGCTGTGGTGAAATAGACGGTGTCAGTACTTGTATTCCTGTACCTGCTACAACGACCGAGATTCCTGATGCGAAGGACTGTTATGAGCTTTACCTTGCGGGAACTGATACTGACGGTGTTTACACCATCTATCCTGATGGGTATCCTGGCGGTATTGAAGTTTACTGTGAGATGGAAAGTAATGGCGGAGGATGGACGTTGAGTATATTGACTAAAATTGTCAATTTGAAACCAACACATTTGCTTTTTATCGGTGCAATTGATAAGTGGTCAAATTACCAAATCAACTTATGTTTTCTTAAAGGTCATTCAGAGGAGATCAAGTGCCGTCGTTGACTTCTACCGAACCTGGAATGAATACAAGAACGGGTTTGAAGATCCCCTTGGAGATCACTGGCTATAGGGAATGACTCATTCTCTAACTTCACAAAAGGACTACAGTCTACGAACAGATCTTTCTAATCGGGATGGTACATCGTACCACGCCCTCTATTTTCTTTTCGAATCAGTAATGACAGAGACAAATATCGATTTTCTATCAGTAGATGTATTGGTACTACATGTGAGTGTTTACTTTTATTCTCCATGTATTCTTCATTAGTTTGTAAATTCTAAATAGAAAGACGAAGTTCAAATTGAGCGTTCCAATGATGCTTATATATAGACGAGTCAGTAGTACAGACACGAAAATTAAATGGAATGTGGCAATGCAAAACAAAATGATTACGTCCCCTTGTGCATAGCATATGGTATTTTACTTTGTATGTGTTAAATCATGAAACAAATGGGACACATCTACATCTATGCACATCGTACATCGTTGTGTTCCTTATACTGAAATAATGAGAAAAGTTCTCCTTCTCGCATCTGTATTTCTCTCATAATAATATGAATTACTATCTGAAAAAAAAATAATAATTGAATTACACTTGATTGGCGTTGCTTACGTCATCTCAAATTTCATTCACCTTTCACCGTAAATATACGTTGTGCACATTACTTAGAATTTGAAAATCAGTGATTTTCTTTGTAAACATGAATGTTAATTTTGTAGGTTTTTGATGCAATGAGCCGTGACACTACACGAAAATAACATGAAAATAGTATACTTTATTATCGTTCATCAGCCAATATTAGTAGTACAATGACGTAACTGCTGTACCCATACCTGCACCCGGTACAGTCAAATATTTTAATGTTATTATTGTTACCTTGACTGGTTTCGGGACCGCTTTTCCATCTGGGGACAGATGAAGATTACCCACAAAGCTAAACAATAAAATATAACCACAGTTTTTGAAAAGAAAATTAGTCCAAAACATCATTCACACTCTGTATTTGCAAAACACATGCAAAATAACAAACTCTTAGATGATGCCACGCATACCATAAAAAAAAAAAAAACATATATTGTGTTATCGGTACGAAATCATCATCAATTCCTTATTATTATGGATTTTTTTTTTTTTTTTCTGTAATCTAAGGCAAAGTGACTATTTGGATTATGATGAGTGAAACATACATGACCTGCAAATGACAACTTGGTTTCTTTATTGTTGATATCCCATAAAGTATCATTTAAGTAATTATTCTAAACATATTACTACTGTATGGTTGGCGTTGGTAACTGCAAAATGTCGACACACATTACATAGATATGTATGTATGGAAGTTTGTATAAATTTACGAACGTATGTATGGATATACAAATGCGTAGTTACATTGCACACCTCTATTTAAACTTAATTATGATATTAATGATGCGTCACGGACGATCTTTTATCCAATTTCTAGGTTTTGATGCTATGGCGTGGAGCAACTGGCAACGAACGGTTCAGCACACGTGACCAGGACAACGATCGTGTTAGTTCTTATGACTGCGCAGAACGACATCGAGGACCTGGTGGTTTCCATACTATTATTGTTACAACTATTGTGATTCTATTTGCCAGAATAGTGTGAGTTCTTGCGATAATTTTCCTGATGGAAACTATTGTTACTATTGCGCCCATACTCTTCTCAACGGAGAATACGACGGATCTACTCGAGGAGCAAACCTATTCTGGACTAATCTTAGTGTATACGACTGCGGTCTACAATATACAGAAATGAAAATAAAATCAACTCCTCAATACACTTCACATTGAAATAGAACAGATATAAATTAAATCAATTCATCCTGAGATTTTCTAGAGCATTGATTAGAAAATGATTAAAAAAATGTTTGTATCTGTATATCACATTCTATTTTATTGCTTTTCACCGATAAACAACCTTCCTAATGCGTCACCACCATCACGGCATTAACATTCAATTAAATATGTTTAACACCAAAGGCGCATTGTAATAAAATTATGTTAATTTCTTACAGTTAAATAATTTTTAATACAGCATTGTAACGTTTGAAATGGTTTTGTTTATTTCTATTGATTTTTTTTTCGTTCGTATCCATTCTCCAGAATTATAAGAAATGAAAAGAGGTACTGACTAAAGGATAGGTAAATATGTAACACCAGTTGCCCCAACACCAGGGGGTAGACCACCTGATTCCTCCATCATATTTTGACCCAAAAAGATAAATTTACTTTCAAAGCTACATGTATTTGTAGAGGTGGGTTGAGTTGAAAAATAAACAGCAAAGTGGTTTCGACAATGCGATTTTCGGTGATGTTTGAGACGTTTCCTGGTCAAAATATTTCAGTAGGCTCAGAGCCAACTTATTTTGGTGCGCAGCTTGCAGGCGACTGTAAGATTCTTCCTTTATGTCGAACTAACGACTATTTAAAGATTAACACGCAAGAAAGTGTTAAAACGATTTACTTGGAAATACATTATATTAAAGCAATTCACATAATTATCATTTTCCATATATTGACGTTTCCTTGAGAAATTGCAGTCATGAGGTCTCTACTTCAAGAGTGGATACATGCAGCCTAGAACAACTGGAATTGTTAGCATATGGTAGCGCTCCGCTTGGATAATCCTAAATTTTACGGTGCTCGCAAACGGACTATTTACTCAAATCACCTCCTCCACAAACACACAATTTGCTAAAAATCCTGCATAAGTCCCTAATGTGTGCTATATATGAATTATTGCCCACTGCCACTTAAAATAAGGATATCATGTCTGCAATTCCTTAATGTATGTCAAAAAAAAAATAATGTATGAAAAAATGGTAATACATCTCACGTGGGCTTGAGGTGATACAAGAATCATAATAAATTAGGCACTAGCTTTCATCTGTTCTTTGAAATACTTGGCAAATGTTTGGCGGCTGAACTCATAGGTATACGGAAATCTAGAAATTGGGCAAAAATTTATTGCCAAAATTTTGTTTGCTACTAACTACCGTGATTACTATCTAAGCGGAAGGTTACAATTAATTGGAGTGTAGCGTACAAGAAAATTTCGGGTTTTACAAACGCCACGGGTAGTCGGAAGCTATATACTATACACTAATATACTTAAGTATATAAACTACAAATCTGAAATTTGGCGATTTGATAAACTTGTCAAAATTGCCGAATTTGAAAAATGTTCATTTCGTTCGGATGACAAACATCTCGTTAAATTGGCAAAATCCACAAAACTGTCATTGAGCCGAATGTGGACATTAAAAAAAAATGGCACAAGTATGAAGGTGACATTTTACGGAGATTGAACAACTTCATCAAAATGGGAAAATTCGAAAAAGAAATGTCATTTTGCCATCATCTAACTAGCCGGCATGACACATTTCCAAATATTGCTTTTGTGACGAGAAGTTTGAACTTGGAAAAAGGACACTTTTCTGAATTTTGCTATTGTGAAAAATGCGTCATATTAAACTGTCAATTCTCGATTTTTGCCATTTTTATCAGTTTTTTTCAAAACGGCAATTTCCAAATTTTGAAGAAAAGTTCTTACTCAACAAAAAAGGTAATTTTTAGATTTTGCATGTTGATGATTTTATTATCATTTTGCCGAGATGATTTTTCTTTTGGCATTTCTCTTCTACCTTCCGTAGACGATTTATTGCAACCCCATGGATAATGCGATAATGTTAATTCATACATACTTGGAAAGAATTCTCAACGACAATTGGCCCATTTCAGTCAGGTGACCGTGGGTTAATCGCTGGTAACCCAACTTGTTAAACCACGGTCAATCACTGGCGGATGAATACAATAAAACCGAAGATCGACAGTGTGTTTTCAGTCTGCTATGTCTTGCACAAAACAATGGCTAGCACAGTATTACTAGTACCAGGCCTACACCTGCAGTGAAGTAACGTTCGATTCGTAGTTCTTAGTTCTAGCATTACCTAGGCCGCGCCTAGGGCCTAAGGCCTCCTCGAAAGTAAAATGTAGGTAAATCTACGTAACAACAGCACAGTATACTGTCAGTGGTAATCCTCCTGACGGAGGGTGGCCTAATCTTACCTAAATACCAGAATTGTGTAGGGTGAAAGCTGCTTTCGTATATCTTGAACACCTTAGAAGTTTGATAGCCTACCGGAATTAGCTTTCCTTCTGTTGTAAAATTCTGCTGAGATGTTCAAAAACAATTCCCTACGTAATAACATCTTAAAGAGGACCAAGGTTCAATACATCGCCATCTTGAAGGGTCTGCATACAACCACTGGATTCGAGCACGAATATTGTTGACATGCTGTAAATTTATTTACCTTTTCTCGGGGTTCATGTTCAATAAAAATGAGGTTATTTGAGGACCAATTTTTTTCTGTTTTCGTTTTTTTTAATCAAAATCTCGTTGGTATATATGAACAAGGTTAATCAACTTTGGACCTGTGCATTAACTGTAGTACAATGCACGATCGAGGGTTAATTCCTTGAGAGCATCGCTTGCATTAACCCACGATCGTGCATTATCCTACAGCTAATACACGGTCCAGCGTTGATTAACCTTTAATTCTGCCTCAAATTTTACGTTAAAGCAAGGAATATACTACTTGAATGGAATGTACGGAGTATGTTAGTTTGTGAAGGTAGTTATAGTTCTTTAAGATATAAAGAATATTGTCGAAGGTTAAAAAACTTGAACAAATATCATAACGTTTGGAATTTTTTACGTGAATCAGAAATGAATGACTGAGTTGCAGTGTTTTACCATCACACTGCTGCAGTGTGTGTTGTAAATGTACGCAAACACAAGTGAGATATTTTTAGCGGCATATTTGGGTTCGAAAGTTATTGTAAACATCAAAAATTCTACCGCTGGTTAATTAATTTATTCCCCATTATGAATTTTCTGATCAAGTAAGAAAGAAAAATCTACCTTATACAAAATTTTGAATATGAAGTAAATCGACGAGATAAGAAACACATTTTTTTGTGCAAGCCAATTCTATCTATAACTTTGGAATTTAAAGCTCGAATACAAGTTTCATTGGCAATCACTTGGTCATCTACGTTTGTTCTTGGTCAGTGTTTAAAGGAAGAGAAAGTGTGCTAAAAGATCGCATGTTACAAAATCTAAAAGAGAACTATGGAATCATCTTACAGACATTTGAATAGCCACACCCCAGGGGTATCCCATGGTAGAGTGAACACGGGTAAAGGCTGGGTTTTGTTGGATGGTATAAATTAAGTGTCCGTGCCGATGCTTTTGGATGTGTTTGGGTGTGTGTGTGTGTGTGCATGTGCGTCGTTTGCTTACCTGCCTTAGGACTTGTTCTGACAACCCAACTTTTATTGGAAGACTCGAAATCGAGGACTTCAAATCAAGTCCTAGTTGAACGTTGCTTGCAAATTACTAGACATGAATTACTAGACATGAAAAAGAATTGCACCAGACATGCTTTATTAAAAGGTCCTCGATGGCTTGGAACGAGTTAACTCTGTGCTAGGTGTGTGACCCCTCAAATGTATAAAAGTTCACATGAATATCTAATGAATAGTTGTGTCGAAATTTTGCCGCCCAAACTTTCATCAGTTCAGTACTCAGTAGTGTTGTTACTTTGAAATCGAAGATGGACTTAAAAATGGCTTGAAGTACAGTAGTGGGAGAATACATAAATTCATGGTGGGATTGCCAAGTCTAAGGATACACCTTTTTCTTTCAATCACTTACTGAAAAAGAATGTTGGGAAAGTGACACAGATCGAGTTCCATAGTAAGTATCCCTAGTCATACATAACAATAGGTTAGGCCTAACGAAGGGTAGGCTAACTGTTACTGTAGCGTAGTGTAACAGTACCTGTAACTGTAGTGTTAGTTCACTAAGCCTAGGCCTAAGTACACTACCAAGTACAAGCCTCAGTCTGACGTCAAGCTAACTTATTTTGTAGACTTGAACATAGAATGTTACTACGAGACCTCTCCTAATTACTGCAAACACTACTGATGTTTCGTTAGGCCTAGACGACTTTCATTTAACTTAAAGGCTTTATTCTAAGTAACTAAGGTATAGGCAATTGTCCTAGTGCTACGCGAACTTGGAGGAGGTCCATGGTGAAGTTGGCTTCGTCACTGTGATCAAGATTTTATTGGTTTCAAATGGTATGCGAATTGTTTTACTTTGTACTGAATATAAATAAATACCGGTTGAGCCCTTAACTAAATTAGTAACTTAAATATTTATGTACTTTGATTAATATTGATAAGCACTCACAATTCTTCTTACTATTTAAACATTTCCAATTTTTTCAAAACCAAATTACTGTTACACATACACACTCAGCGGCCTACAAACTGAGATAATATTAATTACCTTTAAAATGTTAAAGTTTATATGTCAACCAACACGTACTATGCTATTCATATTAGTTTGTACAAATGGCTTCCTCAAACTGAATAACTGTCACTTCCTGACATTGGTTTACCTAGTGAGTGTTATGTTATTTTTACATGAAACTCTTTTTTATATTTTACCACTGCATTTAGTTAACTTTCTTCTTGGCTCAATGCCATTCTTTTGTCTCTTTGTCTCATTGGTGACTTTTCTCATTTACGAGCAGATGAAAACCATTCAAGCAAAGACCAAATATAGCACTACACTGTTTATAATTCAAGGACTGGTATACTTGTGAATGACCTTCGTTTGATCTTCTCACAGTACAAGACTTGCATTGGATTCTGCTTTTCCGAAAATGTATTCACGTAAAACATTCAAATAAAGAAACTGCGGTTGACAAAATATAATATTACTGGAGTTTGATAAAGCTTTTAGGAATTCATGAGACGATTATAATTTACGGACTTGCAGTTCTGGATACGCTACAAGCCTTCAGCTACGTGTGGATTAGCGTAAAGGTAAAGAAAGCGAAGTTTTCCTTGTACCTTTAAGAGCCGATATAGAAAGCTTGCATTTAAAGGGAAGGAGAACACACCAAACCTTTCTTGAATACACTTCATGGAGCAAATTCAATCATTCCTGCTTCGGCTCATGATTTGCGTATACCCGTGACGCAGAATGTCAATAAATAATAACATAAGAATTGCTTTCAGGGATTTCACAGTCTTTGAAGTAATGCAGTATTCAATCCATTTACCCTACGCAAAAACAGGACGGAACCTATCACTGAATATTCAGTACATTCATTTCGTGTTATATTTGTTTCACACATATCGACCTATAATAGAAAAAAATGATAGATTATGATAATCAGTGCACTGAGATCCAATCATTTAAATGTGACAAATGTTTCCACTAGCTTCCTACTTAATAAGGCATTTTTTTTTTTTCAAAGAAATTACTTCATATTATATTATCCTTCTGTTTCTCGAATCCATCAGATCAGAGAGTGTTAAATTATTTCACATGTGTCTTTGTAGACTGTGGCGCATTAATCGGAGTAAGCTTTATATATTAGGCTAAGTTTGACCTATTTCTCTCATCACTATATTCATGTAATGTACCTGTAGGATGATACATTGTAGTTTTTATGCTTAAAGCGTATTATAGCCCTCTCAATTGTCACACCAAAATTTGACATGGTAACATTATTTGTGGTTGATTTTTGATACATGGGTTTCCAACCTGATGCAGTACCTAAGGTGGTCAGCAACACCCACATTTATGCAAGATCCAAAAACCTAAGTAAGCATGGGTGTTGGCGTGTTTGTGTGAGAGGTGTGTTAGCGTATGTACGTGTGAAATAAAATTCAAATTCCAAAAGTTTCAACCCCTTCAAAGCCGCAATGATGGTAAAGGCCGACTGTGGAAGGTATAGGACTGTGGTAGGTACAGAACACGTGATCTGAAGTTGTGTCCCCCATCAATATTTGAAGTCATGAGTCAAATGTCAGAGGTCAACTTAGCGAAATTCTTATTTTAGTCATTTGCTCATCAAAATTAAGCTGTATTGACTTATCAATATTGACTATTTTCATAGAATGTATGAAAGGGATACCATATTTTATCTGAAAATCATGAATATTCGTGCTTTGACGTCACTGTTAGAGGTCAAAGCTCAAAATTGGCAATATTTTTTTTTTCTTTTGGGAAACTACTAGATTACGTTCTTGATAAAGACCAAAACTGGTAAATGGATAACATATCATATCAAGTTGTTCCCTCATCAAAATTTCAAATTAACCTCAGAAGTCTTAGGTTAATCCTTTTTTTTTTTTTTCAGCTGTATTTCTTAATCCAAAACGGCTATGACAGAACATTCAAATACATCATAGGTATACAAGGTTTTATTTTAAAATCATGCAAAAAGTCATATAAATTTTGAGGTCAAGGTCAGAGACCCAAGGCCAAATTTGACACTAGAAAATTCTATTGCCATTTCCCAGTTCTTCGACAAAGATTTAGCTGTGCATTACACTATGCAGCTTTACATTATGTTAGGATTTTTTTTCTGTCGGTTTCGTTTTGATATTTGTCTGGTTTTATTTTCGTTTTGGGGTTAACGTTTTGATGGTGATAGGTGCTGATTTGACAATTGCATCACAATAAAACCGAGAACACTTGAGTCAAGCTAAATGTATCATTCTGTTCTAATGTGATACAATTTGGACAATAGAGTATTCGAATATACGCACTCATAAAATAGGGTAGTCCACATAATTTGTTAAATATTTGAGGTGTGTATTAAATATACGGGCTGTTACTTTTGCTTGTGTCCCTGACAAGTGTCCAATGTGAACATCAATATGATGTGAAATTTCAAACAAATACAACTCTTACTGCGTCTTAGACTGTTGTGTCGCCTTGGGTCGTTTTATAGACGCTGGCATTGTCTAAAGTTAACTTTTAGAGTTATTGCTTCTTTGGCTTACAGAAAATCTCAAGTCACGCAATGATGTATGGAGCCATTTTGTTTCTTTATTTGTGAACGTAGCCTGGCTGTGGGTTCCTTTAATTCATACACTTAGGTGAACTTTCATATCCAATGCCACTGTTACTAGGCCTTTGGAAAACTTGATGAGATGTTGCGTCTTTGTAAAAGGTTTTTATATGCACAGACTCCTTAATTACGTTCAAACAAGTAAAATGTTGGTACACCAGGCCAATTGCCGCAATGGAGAACAACTTCCTGGTCGTTTCTTTGTCACGTTCTATAGCCCAGACTTTTACATTTTGATATTTCTGTTTCGAGATTTCGATATCACCATGTTCGAGTTTTTCGGTTCGATGTTTTGACATTTTACATTCTTCACACAAGCACACACATCAGGCATGCAGGGCTTATATCTCAAAATTCACCCGCTGTATGATTCTTTAATTGAATATGGTCTCGTAGAGTGTGCCGGCTACCGACAGATGTTTGAATTCAGTACATTGTGTCATAGTATACATGTGATGGCGATAAAGACCAAGTCTAAGGGTTAAAGAACAATTTGAAGTACCATCTGTGAAAACTAACTGCTTGACCCAGATTGCTAGCGCCATAACCAGCTTAACCTGTTACTTTCCACACATTTTGTGTAGGCGATATGAAAGATTGGTATATTTGTACGGAAATAGATATACGAGGGCACGAAATACAACGGACATTGTATTGCAGATTCGTCCGAGGGCACGAAATACATACAGACACCAATCGTGTGCCTGCAGTCACGTTCATGGAGCTGAACAGAACTGTTTACAATAACGTTTAAACCATTTATTTCTTTTTAATATGAGCTGAAAATATCTGCAAAAGTATGGTGTACTAATAAATCTCATTCGCCTGTCCTGCATGTCATATTACCTCAGTTGCAAATTTTACGCCCTTCCTCTTCCACGCTAGTTATCAAACCTTTCGATTAGCCTAGCTCATGATCTGGTAGCATGTGGCTTAGAGTCCATGTACTGAAACGTGTTTTACGCCTGAAGGGGGGTGTCATTTTCTATTAGACGGGCACATGTACAGTAAATTCGTCCGAAATATTCCCAGTCAGATGTGCCCGTTGATACGTAATAACCACTGGTAACCAAAGACTAACGCTAATTGAGGCGCAATGATTTTCAAAAGCACTTACCCTTTCTGGCGTACTCTTTATGGAACCTTTCCCTTGAATTACCTCATTAATTCACATTTTACCTCGAATACAGAACCCTTTTAGCCGAAAGCTAAATTATTCGTACTTTCATTCATTCGTTACTGTTTCTTTTTTCTCAATAACTTTCGCGAAGTTTAGGCTTCTGGCGTACCCTTTCTAGCGTACTCTTTATGAACCCTCTTTCCATGAATTACATCATTAAGATCTCAAAAAAAACTTTACCTCGAATATAGGACCCTTTTAGGCGTGAGCTCAATTATTCGTACTTCCATTCATGACTTCTTCTTTTTTCTCAGTATCTTTCCTGAGGTCCAGGCTTGCAGCAGGCTTACCACAAAATGTTTTGTTATAACCAGGGTTGCAAGAACACAAGTTTAAAGAACATTTTGGCACTCTTTTCAATCAGGTCAAAATTTATCACATCTTGGCACGATGATTAGGCCTCATTTTGGTAAAAATAATGATCCACATTCGCTGTTTTTCTGGGTTCAAAAATGTTTGGACTAATGCACCCCCTTCCTGTTTCTCATGCAAAAAGAATACCCACGTCACGTTTGAAATATCGAAACGAAGAAGTTGTAAGATCAAGAAGCAAAATTCTAAACATTGAAGTCAAAAGGTTGAAATATCAAAACGTGGAAGTCGAAATATCGAAATCCCGAATCGTCCCGTCAGGGTACGGTACTTAGCAGACCATATTAATGCATTTCACAATCTTAGAATGACATTTCCGAGTTTACTGCCATGAAATCATTGTTTCGATCTTCCTTGACAGACTTTCTTTAAGTGACTGACTGTCAGGAGATATTGTAGAATTAAAACAGTCTCTGATAAGTCTAGAACTGAGAAGGATAAATGATAATTACTAGTATTTTTTTTGTATTCAAGACAACAATGATTACAGACACTTGGCTCATACATCATCCACCCTCAGTTTTATATGTGTGTTTGTTTCCATACACATCATTTGTCTGAGATTTGAATATCTAATTTGGCCTCAATGCACATCAGTCTACGTATGGAAAAACAATCGTTTCAAACATTACTTGAATTAATCGGTGTATTAAACAGCTAATTATGTATTGCGTAAAAGACCGTAGCAAGGATAGTATGTGCTTATTGGGGAAGTGTGAAAGTCCAAAATTAGCCTGGATGATTTTTTTCTTAACTTAGTGGAGATCACGTAACGTCGGTCTCGGACAGTACAGTGCGAATACCTAATACATATGCATACTGTATCAACCTTCAAAGGGGCAGGGCAATGAATACCAGTGGTGTCATGTTTCACAGGGGTGGTGCTCGGATATCTTCATCGGGGAGAGCATAGCATGAGCCTGCTGAGACATGGTGACTGCTGGCCTTGAAGAGGCTTCTAAGGGAAGATGGCCTCCTCCTCACTTTTTGAGAAATGCTGCAAATACCAAATTGAATATACTTAGACACAATGTGGTTCAGTATTTTGCATCATTTCCAATTTCATTTGATTTTTAGATAAAAAGCTACTCTATCATTTTCTTTTTAACATTCCGGGCGTTTTGACTTTATTGTGTCCAATGGGGTAAACATGGATGGTGAACTTCGCTAGTCTCAGCCTAGAGGGTGTGACTTCTGATATGGTGGAATTGAGGACTGATCCCCGTCCTGGAGGATCGGTGTAAGTGGCGTCACTTGGAAATGTTTGTTTATATTGCCTGGATAAGGTCCAAATTGTCCTACTTTTGAAGCTTGATTTTGATCGGATATATTCTTCAGTAATTCACAAAGTTTGCTTACATATTCTCATTTTGTTCCTTATTTTTTTCCTTAATTTTTGCGTAACTCCAACTAAAGTAATCATGTTTTTATTACATTTATTTTCAAATCATCCATTTCCTTATTTTGAATAGTTTTCTACCTGCACTGGTGCGTTCGCAACTCCGTATTCTACCCTACGCGCTTCCAGGATTGAGATATCGCTTGGCTCGGAGAGGGCTGTAATACAAGTTTAAACATCTTTGAACAACCAGGTAGCTCCAGACGCAATCTGGTGTGATATTCCATATATTTATTTAGACGTCATACAATGTTCTGAGATGGGAAAATTCGATTTCATTTCTTTTACTGTAGTTGCTCTAACATTTTTTTGGACGTTTTTTTTTTTTTTTTGGACGGTTGCTACGCCGACTTCATAGTAATGATTTATATGTTGAACGTTTTGTTTGTATAGCCGTATCAACAGATGGTTCCTAAGTAACTATTGTTTGTGGTGTTAGACTTCCATGTGAAACCTATTAGTGAGTTACCTGTTTAAGGAAACTTTACCGTTATCATTGGCTCTTAAACAGTCTAAACGCACTGTCGTGAAATATTTAACCTGTTAAACTCATTTAAAAGTTCATGTTCGATTGAATAATTCTGACCTAGAAATAACTGAATTGTGACAGTTCAAATGATTTTCAAAGTGAGTAACAACCAATTATTCAATTGGAAATGAAATTATGTTTGTGTCACTAAGTTTGTGTTACTGTTTCAAAACATGTTATCACCATCTTCAACATCTTCCTACCTACCGCCCTTAGTAAGAACTGACTATACACGTGAGAATAAAATTTGCAACTCTAAGAAGGGGACATCAGCCCACACATCATTAGTAACCTCTGTATAGAGAGAATCTAATTTCGAGGTTTGGGGGATGAACAACTTCCCCCACTAAACTGCATACATAGTCAAGACATTGGTAAACAAGTTACACAAGAAACGCCACTTCACTCGTCACTGTCCGAGGTACCCTCTAGTGCTAATTAGAGTACTAATTATCGTGGATAATAATCGTGGATTGATAAATTATCAAACTTGTTAGCGTTGCTATTAAACTTATCATGTGCAGCTCACTTACACTATACACCTAGGTAAACGTGTGTGCAAGATTTTGGGCAAATGAAAACAAAATGCTGTCCAAATTCAAGTTAACCCTGACAACTCTCTCTAAAAAGGTAATCTAACATCGTCTATATAAAAACAGTGGAGACAGGGGGACATGTCCCCCACCATGAATAGGTGGTCGGCAGAGTATCAAATGTCCCATAACAAATCTGTTTATGCATATTTAATTTTCTCGAGCCCACTCCACACTGCATTGGTACATTATTAGCTCGTTATTTGTTAATATGTATGTAAATATCCTCATTATGTGTCCAAGAAATGACGATATTGTCTTCAAGACCAACGTCTTACTTTAGACTGTCCTTTCAATTGTCTAGTATGGATAATTTTAACTATGGCGGTAGGAATTTTTTAAACTGATTAGAAGTTATCTGAGACACGATCTGTGTAAATCTGGGTGGATTTATGTCACGTTTTGTTAACACAATGGTACTGGCTGTTTGTTTTTTACTTAGAAACAAATTTTCAGAAAAGTCTGAGGGACGACTTCTTCCGTACACAGTGGCCACCTAGTTAGTCCCCCTCCCCTAAAAAAAAAAAAAAAAAACATGGCCCTATGGTTTATGTATGACATTTTAAATTTCAAACAAGGCCTTCATCATCACCCCGACTACGTATTGAAACCTATTTATAGGTTTATTTTTAACACACAGGTGCTGAAAGGTTTGTGAAATGAAGATGGCCCAAGGTATTACTAAACACCAAACATTTGTTTAAAGGGAATTAGGGCGTTTCTTTTAGAGAAGACATCCATATTTTTGAAACCAATGTTTGTGGATGCAGAATGACAGATTATTCAAAATAAGGGAGGACTGAAGCCTTCTTTTTCAAGAAATAAGCTCCTCACAGACACAAATTCAGTTATTTGTTGCTCATCACTAATTTGTTCACCCAAACTTTTCAAAATTCAAATGATGCATCTTCCATTCCTCATCTCATGCATAATGTTTTGAGGAGATGAAGCTTTGGTAGATGTTTACTGATGAGATTGAATGGTTTAACAATGATTACCCCTATTTTCTTTAGTATGTCATGTTGGTGTATTCTAAACGCCCTATTTCCCTTTAACTTTGCTTACGTCTAATATCCCGCTATATGTCATAAAGGATTCCATTTTACTGAGAGAGAAAAACGGAGCTATCGATTTTACAATGATCACTAATAGAACTACATGAGTCATATTAACTAGCCCAATTTCTTTAACTTTCATATTAATACAATCACTTGATTATATTGTGGACTAAAGGACCTAACGATCACAGTTAGTGATCGATCATGTACTGACAACTCAAGACGATGTAAAAAATTACGATGATGTAAATAGTGACTATCGAAAATAGGGATGTTATGTTCGGAAAAAGTGGTGTAAGTCACACGAAAAGACAAAGCTCTTCTTGATATCGTTTTGTCCAGTAAACGGATATCACCCATACTCGAAAATTAGAGCCAAGTAATCGTGGATCCATTAATCATCAAATTTGTTAGTGTTCCTATTAAACTTAACATGTGCAGCTCACTTACACTATACACCTACAGTAGGTACAACCTGTGTGCAAGATTTCCGTCCATGAAAACAACATTGCGTCCAAATTCGAGTTGACACTAAGAACCCTCCCTATAGAGGTAATCTAACATTGTCTTTGTAAAAGTATGGTGTCAATCAGTGGGGACAGGGGACATATCCCACACTCCTGGATAGGTGGGAGACAGAATATCAAATGTCACTCCACAAATACCCCCTCACAAATCCCCTTCCCCCCCCCCTCCTCATGCAGATGCTCATGAATATTTAGTTTCCTCCGCGCTCACTCCACTGACCTGTATTGGTATATTATCAGCTCGTTTTGTTAATACCTGTATGTATGTACATATCCCCATAATTTGTCCACAAAATGGAGATATTGTCTGCACGATCAACCTCCTTAATCTAGATTATCGCGGTAGGAATTTGATAAACTGACTAGAAGTTATTTCAGACACGTCCTATGTAAATCTGGGTAGATTCAGGTCACGTTATTTTACCACAATGACACGGGTTGTTTTTATTTTTTCACTTTGAAAAAAAAAAAAATCAGAAAATGTGAGGGACGGGGGGGTGTCACCCATTAATGCTCCTCTAAAAAAAAGCACGGCACTACGCCATGTGAACTTGAGAGACGTCATGCAAAGAACCATGCAGGTTCTCCATAGTGCACGTAAGTACATTCATGACAAAAAATAACAAAATTTGGGGTAGGTGGTTGAAAATTTTCTAATGTAACAGGAACTATTATTTTTTCTTATTGGACGGTGATCCGCTTAGAGTGTCCAAAATCTCTATGAATGAACTATAGCAGTGCCAATTTATGATTATGTCTTACATAGCCATGTAAACACTGTCCGTCCCCCCCCCCCCCACTGCTTTAAATGGTCCTTAATAAAACCAACTAAGTGAACAACGGGACTACAAAATTTTCTAGTCGGCTACGTGCTAGACAGTGATAAAGTGGTGGTATAGTACTCTCGCGACAGTTGTGTACTGGAAACGTAACTATTATTATAACATTTTAAAATTTCAATGCAAGGCCTCCCCGTACCCCTGTCTACGGTATGAAGCCAACGTATAAAAGCGCTCTCACTTCTATTTAACCTGAAACTGTACAGATAACAATGTTTGAGTAGTGGAAAAGTGGTAAACGTTTTGTGAAATGAAGACGATTCAAGTTACAACGAAACATCAAATGGTTGTTTAATGCATTAGCTAATGTCTAAAATTCATATGTCATAAAGATTCGATTTTTCTGTGAACAAAACGACGCTATCGATTTTGCAATGATCACTTACAGAACTGGATGTCAGATTAACAAGTACAGCTTTTTGACTTTCAAATTAATGCAATCACTTCATATTGTATTGTACTGTGTATTGTGAACAAAATGGAGTTATGACTTTACAATGATCACTAATAGCTGCAGAGTTGACCTATCCAACTGAACTTTGGTACATCAAGTGAACAAATAAAGCCTGGCCAGTATTTTATGACACAGAAATGACATTAACGTCGACAAACATTTGGAGGTGTATCACCTGTCCGTAAATGTCAGGCTCATACAATTTATACAGTCAGGATAGGTAGGTCACTGGCGTGATACCAATGTTCCCATATATGACGTCATTTCTTGTTATTTTTTTTTGTTTTCAAAGACGATATCTCAAGAGGAAGCTTGGACAGATCCGATATACTAAATATATATGTATTCCGTGTAAACACGATAGCAAGAAGGATAGAAGGAAAGTTGTACAAATCTCATATGTATGTAGGTGCACCTTGTTCACAATAAGTATTTTCTTATTTGGTCAAAGGTCACTTGCGGTCAACACGCATCAAATTGTGAAAACTTAAAACTGTGAATACGATATTTCAAGAACGGAAGCTTGCACAGATTTTATATTTGACATGTAGGTGTACATTAATTGCTTAAATGTAGCATTTAGTTTAGGAGGTCATGGGGTAACAGGGGTCAAATTGGAAAACCTTGTAGACACATTCGAAAAACGCTTGGACAGACCTAAATATGGTATCTAGATGAACCTTATTGAGTGCAAACGGTTATTATTTTTGGTAGAGGTCAAAGGTCATTTGTGGTCAAGAAGGTCAAATTGTGAAAACCTTATAAACACAATATTTTATGTGGCAAAGCTTGGATACGTCTCATATTTGGATGTATGTGTATCCTATTGAGTACAAGGAGCTTTTATTTTTGATCAAGGTCAAAGGTCACCTGGATCAAGGGGGTGAAATTGGTTGAAAAACATTGTAAACATGAGATTTTAAGAGAGATCGATATTTCTCATGTAGCTGTCACTTATTGAGCAAAAGTTCCGTACTGCTTTCTGTGGAGGCAAAGGTCATTTGGTGTCAACTGGGGTTACATGTGAAAACCTACTGACATGGTATCTCAAGAAGAAAAGCTTAGACAGATCTCCCACTGCATTTGTAGATGTACGTTATTGAGTGCAAGAAGCTATCGATTTTGGTGAGGCCAAAGATCATTTACTGTCAACCTACTTTACCTACGTCAGATTGAAAATACTCATAATTGAATCATGGAAACCATAGTGTCTTTAGGCTTTTTGATTATTTTCTTGAGTACATGAGATAGAAATGCATAAATAGACAGATACACAAACTACAACTTTTGATACAACCCTAGCGGATGTCCTGCAATTGCATGGAAAGAACAATTTTTGGACCAGTATTTGTGATAATTCATATAACCTCAAGATATTATTCATGATTATCTACTTAATGCAAAACTCTCCACAATGCGTGTTAGTGATACAAGATTCTAGGTTTGAAATATAAAAGATGTATTTATAAACATATTGCATAACAACAACACACACGCGGAGGAATCAATTTCCTTGGCATTGTGTCAGAAATTACTTTTTGTGCTTTATGACATATATGCATAAATACTGTCATGTGTGTAAGTAGGTCTATCCTTTCAGTATGATAAAAAATGGCCAATTGAAAACATTTCAGATACTAGATCTATGGTTTCCAACGTTTTAAATACCTATTTATTGTTATTGCAATAAAGTTCTTCATTGGACCTGAAGGGTAAGCGAAAGCACATTTCGATAGTATATCAAGAATAAGAGATTGAAACAGATCGATTCAGTATTCACATTTTATTTATTAAAAGTTTGACCAAATACAATTATTCGAAATATTTAACACAGAAAATGTTATTTTTAAAATAACCTCTGTAAAGTTAACTAATTAATTTCACCGCTGATCATATTCACCACTAAGTTGAGCGTATTTTCATTGTTGTTTGTGTGATCCCGCAATCAGATCCGTGGAGATTCTTCCAGAAAATACCGCGCTGATCATTGTACTGGTAATCACCATTTAGATTTGAGTAGCCACAAGAGTAGTAGTTGTCTCTTGAATTTCATTTTTGTTACGACAATACCTACGATTGTAATTACCAGAGCAGCCATCACAGTTAGTGCATTTATGATGCCTATAATTATAACAATAATAATAATAATAAAATAATAATAACATAATAATAACAATAATAATAATAATAACAATAATAATAATAAACAACGACAGTCCGAGTACTCGTAGCGGCCAGTACCTGCTCTGTTGCTGAATGAGTAGCAGTTCTCAGTCGTGCCTGTGCTACTGTCGTCTGGATACCACCATCCACCTCGGTGTTTTTCTGCACAGTCGTAGGTACTCGATCCATCGTTGTCCTGATCGTGCGTACTGAACCGATATCCTGAATTTGCCCCCATTGCATTGTTACCTGCAAAAGTTTCGAGAATCGTCACACAATTTATTCTCAGTAAACGTTTGATATTTGTTCATTTAATTGTGCATTGTTTGTTAATATTATGATTACTCTGGTAGTGTGTTGTATTTTATCACCCGCTTTTCTGTTAAATTGTTCTCCATTTTTGTGCATATGCTTTCTGTTATGCTGTAGTGTGCGTTATTTATTACAAAAGCTAAATCATTTGAAATTGGACATGAGATCACACCACCCCTCCTGATAAAATACATTCTTTGTTGGTCATAGTGGGCTTGTTTATTATACCCAACAAGGAATATATATATCTTCATAATGCTACTTCTCTTTAAATATCTCTTACTGATTGGAAAATGCCCTATATTGCAGACGTTACACATTTACTTAGATAAATTGATGTACACTGATCAAAATAAATTTTGCAATTGAAGTAACATTTTGTAACCAGAAAGAATTTTCATCAAACTGAAACGTGACCAACTCCACTGCACTGTAAATTCTGGATTTACCGAACCAAAGTGTAATAGTATTATCAGCATTGTCTCAATTGACACTCATTTTTTAACTCCTTTTAGATGTTTCTCGTAATTATACATAACCCTCATAGCGGCAAGAATAAATTAAAGACTTATTGCTCAATGACAATGTTTCCAGCAAGGAATCCAGACAAGTTTATTACTTACATAGTACAATTATTTGTACTCAAGGTTAGTGTATTCCTCTCCAGTTGTAATACTTACTAGAATTACTCTAAACTGTAAAAGTTTGCTGCGATTTATGACAAGTTGAACAAAGCAAAGTTAACATTTCTGTTTGTGAGACTGAAATAATCCTCTGCTGACAATTAAAACCCTAGGCTCATATTTTCAATTGTTGCAAATCTCATTTTGTAAACTCGTAAGCACGGAGACATAATTCACTGTAGCTATGTTTCTGCGCTGTCATGAAAAAATATACTAAAATATTGTCTGAAATACTAACCAGCATTTCCACTGTAGGTGCCTAGTGATAATCGGTACTTTTGGGCTTCGTTACTGATGCTGAAACTGGAGTAACGGGTATGGTATGATGTCCCTGCACTGTTTGTCTTCTCTATAAGTAACTGATATGTATCTTGCGAGGTTAGTTGATGTATCTTATCGTTTCCAAGCCACTGATCTCCCCAGGACTGCCAAAACCGTTCTTGTAATCACTCCAGCGGCGATAGAAATTGAGAGATCCACCCGTTCGTTTTTGCAAAATCTAATTAATAAATTAAATTTTTAAGTTTTTTTATAGATTTATGCAAAAAACTTAAAGTGATACGATGTCAGTGAAATACATAAGAAATACTTTCTTATTTTCATTGGTAATGATAACCGTAAAATCCATCGTATGTCACAGTAGTTTAAATTCTTACGGTTTGAACCTGTTAATACTAATACATGTAAAAGATCTTTTTTGAGCACACTACTTGGTATGATCTTAATAACTTTAAAAGTTAGTAACTGTTTCTGTCTAATGTTCGTCGTCACGAGACTTAAAATACAGATTAAAATTCATTGGTATTAATTGGTGTGTCAATAACAGCACCAACACTATCACCATATTTTTAGCACCTAGAACTATATTTTCATCATTTCGTTTTAATACAGTGTGGAATAGGTAAAACTTTTTTTGATAAAAACCAGATCCTTAAGTTAATTAAAGAGTTATTATTTATCGACTTACTGTCCATCCACCGTCTGACATCTCGCAGTATACATTAAATTCAGAACCGTCACGAGGATAGATAGTGTATACATCATCTCGTCTTCTACCTGCTCTGTAAAGATGAGAACAATCTCGGGGACCAATACGTTCACACGTTAACTCCGTCGCCTTCAAACCACTCACAGTTGCATTCACCAACACCATTCGTCTCCTCACATGTTGCGTGCTCATGGCATCGTAGTTCGCCCTTGTGAGTCTGTTGTTGGAGCATGAGATTACCGAAGAACAATCCGAATTGATGTAAGATTCGTCGTTCTGGAAATACAAACATATAGAGTCAATAGATGATGAAAATATTTCTTTTAAGAGTACCAAGACAAGAAAGAACTTTAAAGGGGAAACTGTAACTTACTGATAACACACGACCTTTTCCTTCGTCGTAACATGGATGGCGAGTACAGTTAGCACCATCTCCTACAAACCCCTGGTTACAGGTACAATTGCCGGAACCATTACTCTCACAAGTTGCGTCGTTGGCTGCAACTGTATGTCTCATTGATGAGTCTGTTATTAAGGCAGGTTACTCTCCACGAACAAGCGGAATTGATAAAGATTCATTTTCCTGGAGGAAGAATGAAAAAATAATTGAGAAAAAATTAAAATTTTTGGAAAACACAAACAAATATAATCTTTGAAAAAAATACTTCTGTGAAGTGTTAGAACTAACCACTAATACAGTTTTTTGTTGAAAGATAGCAGCCACACTGTTCCGTCGGTATGCAACTGCCTTCATGGATCATGTTGTTTCCTTGACAGACACATCTTTCCATTTCTGAAGGATTTGATGGGATGCAGACATTCGGATTTTCACAACTTCTTTCACATATACTTCCATTCTGGATTTGTTTGTTAGTCACACACCAAGTGATACTAAATTCTAAAAATAAGAACAAACAGAAGTTACATAATGATATTCGATCTGAAATTGTGACACCCAAAATTTATATAATATTAAATTGTCATACATCAATGATAGGTTAGGAATTGGTGTTTTCATTCCAATATCAAATATGTAAGTGGTACAATTACCTGCAATTTTGTTGTAAATACCAACACTGGATAGAGAATAGTTGCCCCACTCATCTGTGATACGAAAATCATCATATGTCACATCATATGACTGTCCTTCTGCATTCTCCATATTAATGAGAAGCTTGTATCTTTTTTGATTTGTCAGGTGGGCCAATTTTTCATTTCCCATCCAGAATTCACTTCCCAAGAATCCAAATCCGTATTTGAAATCATTCCAGTTTCGAGTGTAGCCAATGGATCCATCGAACCGCCGTTGTATAACCTGCAAAGGGAAGTTGTTGCCTGATAGGTAAGTTAGACTGAACCAACTCGAATTATGTTAAGGTTTTTTTTTTTTTTTTTACTTGAATGACAAATATGTACATACATGGACAACATATGTACGTACAAGAATGAAACATTCCTGTTTACGTAAATCGTTACTTAAATCCTTGTAGGACGCATTCACAATTAACATGCTTCTCAGCCTTATTTCATTTCCTGTCTTTTGATTTCTAATGTGTAGAGTCATAGAACAAATAAATATTGTAAAGAACATTGTAAAGAAGGTAACAATGAAACATTTCACCGAATTATTCGTTGAATTAAATTTTAAGTTCCCTAGTTGTATTGACAGTTTTTAGCTTACCGTCCATCCAGTAGAGGTGCCGTTGTTGTCACAATAAACCTCAAATGGTTCTGGATACTGGTCTGGTTTGATCAGGTAAACACCTGATTTGACGTTGTTAGATGAACATTGGCTGACGGCCTCTTGACAATCTCGTGGGTACTCGGCAGATTGGTACAGAAAATACCGAATATCTAATCACGTGAACAAAAGCATATAAGGTAAACGCATATTGTCCATATGATTTAAAATTCTATTAAATTGTCATGTTATATGTGAAGCAAAGATATAATGTATAGAATGATATTTATTTCGTGAGAATTATTTGGAGTGCAATGTCAATTATCTTTGGGTTAATGCATTTAACAGGAATCTTGGCTATGAAAAAGGTCTATAAATAAAAGAGATATGACCAGATACAATACACAGATTTGTACTTGATTTCTTAAACACAACTTACTAGTTTGGGAATCAGTGGATCCATTCACGGTCAGTACCTTATTAAGAAGAAGAGAATTAAAGAATAATATTGCTTCAAAAACTGTGAACAACTTCATGCGATTCCTTTATCTGAACATTGATAAACTCTTTATTTAAGATTTATATTCCATCTAAAAATAACATGAAAAGTATTTTCAAAGTAGGAGAAAGAGTAGCATTTTTCAAAGACGTATATGAGAAGAAACGAAGGCGACGAACGAATTAAAACATGCTTATTATAAGTGAGATTTAGTTCTCTTCCGTTTTTTAATTACAATTATAACAAGATGAGTAACACTTTTTTGTTCATTTATTATCAACTTGTGAAGTTAAAATATTTTTTGTAAAATATATACACAGTTGCTAAAATAGAATATGTGTAGTAAAATTGAATTCAAAATATAATTTGTAGGTGATGTCATAACTAATAGTTTGAGTAAACCAATAAACTTAGGGAATATAATCAACTCTCGTACCAGAAACATAACGTTATTATTAAATAATATAATACATATGCACCACTGAAAGTTTTTTCCGTCAGAAATAAAACTAAACCTGGCACGCGAATCTAGTTTTTCTTTACGAAACAGAGCTGGGAAAATATGAAAGGCGAACGGTTGAGTTTACATTGCTACAATTTACTGCATTGCAATAATTTGTTGATTATGTTTTATTTGTAATTGAAAGAACATTTTGTCGTCCAAGTTCAATACGTAAATGATTTACGGTATTAATGTAAATGCACTCAAAAACGTTATCTGAAAGCTCTATTACGACAGTGACAAGTTAAAAAATACTACTGAGGAGCTATCGTATGAAAAAGAACAAATGTTTGAACTAAATGCAACTGCTTAATGGGGAAGATAGTAGCCTATCTGAACATGTTAGAATTGTATACAACAGTAATTGTGATAAAAACAACATACAATTATTCTTTGAAAGTGAAAATTTCTGGTGAAACTGCAGAGAAAATTATGATGCAATTTCTATGTGATGTTAATTGGTGATGTATGTTTCGTATCTAATTAGGTACTTTAAAGTTCCAAAAGTTGACTGTAGCCTAAATTTCTCATTTATAATGATTTTTGTGAAATTGTACTGAATGTTTATCGATGTAAAGAAATTGCGAAGTTGTGACAGTCACTTAAGCAGATCAGTTTCGTTATGAATATGGAGACTGCATAGCCTTTCAAATGCAAACTACATTTTAGAAATTAATTTTGATGAGGTAAATACAGTTGATCCTTACATGCTTAAACAGTCCATATGATGAAGATTCACAGAACGTTCTGCAGAACGCAAATTCACATTGAGGATGCATAAACAGCAGATAGGAGAGTAGCTCTCAAATTAAATTTTTCCTACAAACGATCGAAATGAATTTCAGCTAGAACGCAAGTTCACAATTTCAACAATTTTCAAGATGTAAATGAAGTCAATAAAATGGGCGATTTTGTGACTGACCATTTTGTCTCTTCCTTTGAACACTAGGAGTGAAAATGATTTTGAGTTAAATGAACAACCTTACACAAGTTAGTTGAAAATAAAAATTTTACTTTTCAGAAAAATAAACTATACCCCCAAAAAAAATTATATTACTAATTTAAATATACTGTAGATTTTAATTTTATTGCTTTACCCGTAAGACAACTTATCATAGATTTGAACTTTACACTTTCTAACCATTCATCTCAGTTTTCGTCATCCCCTGTCATTTTGATTTTAATGTTACACCTAACCCTCACAACGAACAATGTTGATGTATTATTTTCGAACAACGCTATGTTAGTCATTATATCCTACTTGAACATGATAGCTTTCAACGTAGACAAACTATTTCCTTGTAGAATGTGTATGTTAATGCGTAACGTAAAATCATTATTTATGTCTGCTTCCTTGTCTCTGGCAGTCTACCCAGACAGGAACTCGATAATTGCTTGAACAGATAACGTAAAGTCGTATAGGTAGGGGAAATATACGGAGAAAATGTCAGTAACAAAACACAATTACTGCTTCAACGTAGATTCAGAGCAAAGAGTTTAATTGACTATTGGCTTTACTACGAAAAAATAATGAAACAAAAACAACTAATGCAGGTTGGAATAAAGAAAATCTTTGTTAAAGTTAATTTAAGGAAGACTGATTGTATCAAATGATCTCAGGTTTTCTCAAAGAAAACTATTCTTTGAAAGAAAAATTCATGTGCTCTCCAAAGCTGTAGTAAGGAAAATACAGAAGTATGAAGTTTTACAGAGTGACATTCAAACTGAAGTGTACAAATTGTTGAAACATTTTTTCCAGTAAACACAAACTAGTTGCTATAATAATCTGTTGTTTGCATGTCATATAATGAGATGATTATCTCATATGAAGAACTGTTATTCTCCAGTGTACTGTAAAGTATTTTAAAATTTATTTCCATACTAGAAAATATGTAACAAGTTATTTTGTTTTAAAGATTAAAGTGAAAATTATCAATAACTTGTGAACAATTGTCGACGTCAGTGATTGAATTGGAAAGACATTTTTTTTTTCCCGATACCTTTTGAGGAATGTTGGAAAGAAACATCTCTAATAATTAAATATATCTAAGGATCATAAATTATTTTGTGACTTTGTCTATACAAATCGAGCATATTTACTAGAAAGGGGGCATGGAGGAAACGATGTTTTACGACTATCAGGAAAGATGGCCATTTTATTTACAAGCAAGATGAAAAGATTCTCTTGATAACAAATTGAGAAACATTTATAATTTTTGAAGAAAACTAAAAGATAGACTTACCTCTGATCCGAGAAAGATCCCCAAAAATAAAACGGCAAAAGGGTAACAAGATTTTTCAAGATCAGTCATTTCTAGCAAAAAAGTAACAGACACAAATTTTCAGAACTGACCCTTTGCTGGATTGCGGACCTTCACTGATTGTCAGAGTGAAGAATAAATGTAGGTTTGGTAACATCGGTTTACCTTGTTCCATCAAGTCCCCCAGGGTATTTAAGAACGTACATTTTCTATGGAAGTTCACATCAACCACTGGATATCATTTAAAGATTTCTTTGTATGACATTTTCATCGGCAATTGTGTATGATGCAATACCAACTATCGCCCGATAGGGTCATACTGGGCATCTGTATCTTCCATATCAACCACTGGATATCACTGAAAGATTTCTTTGTATGGCATTTTCATCGGCAATTGTCATATATCCTCTAATATCATCCTCATATATGGTAACTCTAGGCATCTGTCAAAAAATTGCACATTGAACAAAAAGTTTTACATCATTCACAATAGTGAGCTCCAAAGGCAAATCTTGAATAATGTCACAATTAACACATATGTTTACTATTCTATAGAATAACATTACAGTATTTCTTAGTTAACATCGTTTATAGTGATAATCAGAAAAGTGATAAAAGTTGCCAAACGTTTCAGTTTTAAATTCATTTCAACTTTTATCGGACATGGAACGGCATATAATGATAGTTCGAACTTACAAAAAAAAACTTACTTAAAATCCATTTTATTCTTAAATCACATGTTATTATTTTCCTTAAATTATGATTCCTCTAAGTTTATAAAGACATCTCAAAAACATCGAAACACTGAGAACTGACCCTATTTTTTCTTGAATAACACAACTCTACGTAAAATAAGGAGATGGGGCATAATTACGTTGATTGCATCATTCCAATGTATGTTACGCGGGATTTGTACATTACAATAGATGACTATAATGCTGGATTGGTTCTACTTTTTATTTTATCAACGTTAGATTGAAAAAATGGAAAGGTATATCAGTGTGAAATTGTAATCACTGGAAATATCTTTTGTAAATGATAAATTTGGTTTATAATGTTTGTTTAAAGCAAACCCATGACCTAATTTTGTGAAAGTCAGTACACTTGGTTTGGGACAATTTTCAACTTAGAAAAATTACACAATCGCATTAAAGTGTTATAACGGTCCATGCTTACCATGCCATCCTCATCTGTGATTTATTCTCTTTTTTTCTATAGCTACATATTACCTTGCAAAACTTTTACCTTTTAAGTTACACTGGAAATTTGATTACTACCATCTTTTCAGATTTTATCGTGGAAATATCTTCTTCGACTGATCACCCAAACTTCTTAAACTTGTGTTCACACTCTCATAATTTCTAGATTTTAAATAGTAAAGTCAAGTTTGGTTTGGAGGTGGGAAAAAATGTAGGGTGCTAAATATTTGTTTGCAGCCAAAGGAGATACTTCTTCAACAAAACATCTTCAGTACACATTGTCTTTAGTCTTATAACAAGACACATGGCATTCCAAAAACAAATGTAAAGGTCTTATCTTGAATCTAGTAAAATAGAGAGAACTGAATTAGGGTTTCCCAGGCTGTCATTTTTAGAACGTGCAAACGTTATTTTGTAGTTAAAATCGTGTGCCATGAAGATGGAAGTAACTGTAGTTCAGCTTTCCTAAGTCAAAACCAAGCACTAGAGAAAAATTTTTGACCATGTTTTCTGGCTGTAGTTAAAATGTCACTTTTTCGAAGCAATTGCAATGGTAAAAAGTTTTTAGAAAAACTGTTGTGAGCCCACTGTGAGGTCCTCTTTTGAGGAGAGAATTTAGGAAATCATCTGGGAAGTTATTCTGTGATGATTTGCTCTTGTAGTGATCGCATCCAAAGAAACCAAAAAAAAA
>SFZH01000043.1:20980-48516 GCA_021234535.1 Stichopus chloronotus | reverse complement strand
AAAGAACATGCAAAGCTGTTTTGGCACAGTCAAGGCTTATAAAGAGGAGAGTGTTCATTTACGCTTTATCTGTATTTCATTTTGTCGTCCACAATCTAAATCCATACTAAACACGTGTCATGTATATTTTATGACACGTATGGGATGTTGGGAGTAAATCTGAACAAGCAGATAGCTTGAAATTCTCCGACCACCCTCTGTTTTTTTTTTTTTTTTCTTGTAAATAATGTAGATTGAATAACGTTAACATGCAAAAAAGATGAAAGTGCATCAACTTAATAGAAAAGAATTTAGTATTTTTAGGTTGCTGCAAGGTTCCATTCACCGAGTGGGGAGATTTGTGTCTGGGTCCCAGTCTTTAAGGGAGTACATGGCCTTTTTCAAAGCAACATATATGGTGACATGGTATTTGTATGACAAGCTGTTTTTGCATTGTTGAAAGGATACTTTGTGTATGATTCATGCAGGCTCAGCTGCAACAGCAACTGACTTTATCTGTATATGTTACCACACAGTGTTGATACCAAAAGACGCAAAGCGAACCTTTGTGGTCAGTGTCGAAGATGAACTCACTCTTTGTGTGGACGAACGACTTCCAAAGTCATGCGTACCTCAACTAGAGTGGACGCTCAATGGGAATAAAACTGACAAACTGAAACGGTGGAGAGGATCCCCGTGTATTCACATGAAACGCGTGACGACGGCAGACGCAGGGATATACGAGGCTTACAGAAGGCCCATTGGTAGAAACGCTAAACAGCATGCATATTTTGTTGTAATAGTGAGAGGTATGAATAACATGCTTTACAACAATAGGATTCGATTTCAATAATTACAGATAAAAGCAAGAAAGGGTAAAGAAATGTCTAGCCAACATTTCTAATAAATTTCAAAAAAATCTAGCTTGGGAAGACGGGAGAAAGAGAAAAATGTCCAGAATTTAGCTGCGACTTTATTTTGTTTAATTGTCATCGGAGCACATATAGAGCACCTAATAACTTAAAACAATGTTTAAACTGAATATCTAATTTAATTAAGTGGTTTTCATCCTTCATGTAAACACTCGTTATAAATACTGTAAATTAAATTGCACCGGGTGTAACCCTGACTTAAATTTTCAGACAGCATGTTGTAAACGGAATCTAGGGAAAATGCATTTACATACACTTTCTAAAATTTATTGTCAAGATACAAGTTTACACTTTTAGAGAATGAAACGACTCTCGACCACAGAATGTCAACTCTCCATAAAAAAGTGATCTTAGTCTACCATTCTCATATTACCACCATTTTTACTTCTCATTCATTATATTTTCATCTCATTATGAGGCAGTCTCGATCTTTACATCTACAATTTTATACATGTGGAAATAGATTTAAAAGCAAGATGTCTGACATGTGGTTCGTCTAACTATTCTTTGCACAGGGCAAAAGTCCACGTAATAACTAAAATATAGTTAGGCTATCTCCATAAGGCTGAGTGATTATACTAATTGTTAAATTATGATCATAAATAAGGGAAATGTTATCTGAATTACCTATGTGATTACCATTAAGATCAAAGTCAATATCATGTTTGTATTTTGTAATATACTTTTCAGCCTGTCCGGATGGCAGCTACGGGCCTCCAAATTGCAACGGCAAGTGTACTATATGTGAAATTGGCGGCTATTGCGATGCGTTCAATGGCGATTGTATTGCAGACATGGATTTCGAGGCAATCAGTGTTCAGATCGTAAGTAGTGATGAACGCAGCGCTGGGAAGCAACCTGACCTCTTATATATGTTTATCCAATAGTAATACCTCTGGTACTGTATATTATTTGCGCACAGTCATCTATTTATTCACCAATCCACCTATTCAATTATTCACCAATTATCTATGTATCTAAACACCCCAGTTATGCCATACATTCTTCCGACGAATCTCTTGATATTTAATTTAGATCATGTTTAACAAAGTCGAAACGACAGCATTACGTATAACATACTTTAATTGCGTGTTTTATTTTGTTAGTGTTCCTCCAGTTAGTAGTTAATATAAGAGTTTATTTTTACCAATATAAAACTGGCCTGATAAATTCAATAAATTATCTAGTGTACAGAAAAACTAGCTAATTTCTATTTGACTTTATGAGTGGCACAGTTGTTTTAATTTCTAAGGAATCCTTAAGGATTCAACTGCAGTTTGAGTATTCATTGCATGACTGAGGTATACTCATTAAAGCAGTTGCTACGATGGAAAAGGCGCTGGGGACTCAGATACTACCCATGATGTCGGTAAAGTTGTAGTACGTACATTACACACATCAGGGAGATTTTGGAGACAACATGTCTCAAAATCGAGTGAAGAAATCGGTATACTCAAGGTCGAAAGGATAATAGTTAACTCAATCTTTAATTTTGTGTCCTGTTTTACTGTACAATCTAGCAGAAAAAAACGTATGCATAAGATATGTCAGTATTATGACATGGCTGGTCTATAGCATATTAGCTTCCAGGCTGGCTGTTTTCAGGTAATGTAATTGGATGGCCTCTTTGGCATGACCGCTGCTCCGAAACAATGGAACAGCATGGTTTAAATTGAGCAAGATTGCAAGATGAGACTCGTATTTTTTGGCTGTATCCAGAGGCGACAGGCCCTTTATCCTTCTCTGTTCGTCCTTGCTTATAGACAACTCTCTACTTAATCATAAGTAACTAATCAATCAACGAATGGAATAATCAAATTAATTGAACTTCGATCATAAATTCACACGATTCTACCTCTCAAACGTCTCTTCAAACTATCGGTGCTGTATCATCTGTGAAATGTCATATCTGCTACTCTCTTATCGCTGGGAAAATGTCATTTCAAAGTCACCGGTAAGTTGTTTTGCAACAACTTAGAAAGTACAAGATACATCTTTTTCTTCTAAACAACAAAAGCCATTGATGTCAACGATCAATTGAAAATTGGATTTCTCGTAATAGTAAGTTGATTAAGTTTGAATTGAATTCAGATTCATTTTTTTTTTCTTTCCTGGAATTAATCTGTATGATAGACTAAAATGATTTGTTGGTTTAGTTTAATTAAGGAGGAGAAATTGAGAAGGAGGGTTTAATTTACGATAATACCATTAAACTTTTCCAAATTCGTACAGGTATTTTACTATAACTTCATAACAGCGCCGTTTTTCTTTTGCGTGATGTATCTTATTTCTGTCGTTCAAAAATGTTTATTCACACCTGCTTACACCGTCCCCTATTAAAACGACTACGTAAAACGATAGTTTTGGTGGTAGTTTCCTTGCCGACAGTCAAATCAGGACAACTTTCTCACAAATCCAAACGAATTGGTCGGTCTCTTCGAAATCACGATAGACTGCTTTAAAGTATAAGGTTTTGCCATACGAAAATTATTAAGAGAGTTATGAAACTGCATTTTTGTACCATTTAGTAAATTTCCCAAGCTAAACAACATCAATTGTATTTCCTGTGAAGTGCGTCGGAACGCGTCGGACGTTGAAAAACAAGTATTCAAAAATAAAAATTGTCAATGTGATAGCTAGGGGGAACTTTTCCCAGAAAAAAAAAAATGGTAACATACGATGAAACAGACGACATTGACTGCTTCTGTTCAGTTCCAAATACCTTTTAGGATCTTTAGTCTGTGAGTGGTAAACAGGGATCTAATAAAGGGAGGCGTTTTCGTTTTATCTTCTTCTCGATTCCACCTCCCTTGTTTAATTTACGTACGTTGGATCAAAAAGCAGTTTTCCCCTCATAAATTATCCTGAACCAACACCATGCTGACCATTGATGAAAACAGATTCGCCCACTCACTTTGAGAAGGGCTCTCATGATAACGAGTCATTTGTTGAACTAATCAGTAGCAATCAACCTCCTGTAAAGTGGCATTTTTATGTCCACATTCAAGGTATCCAATGGTCCTTAGTCAGCTATGAAAGAATTAGGAAAGTGGAGAAGATGTTCAGTTTAGCAGCATCACAGCTGTGCCGAGCGACGTAAAACTGACAACAGGGACTTAACTTCAACCTTTTTAAACAGCTTTTTGAACACATTTTGAGTCAGTTAACGAAATGGAGTTTTTTCTTTTTTTTTTGGGGGGGGGGGAGGTATTTGATCCCGATGTCCTCTAGATGACAACAAGTGCACACTAACCACCAATTCATCCTCACTACACTAGATAAAATTGAACAAAGGAGGGGGGGGGGGGAATGATAAGGCTCTAGCTCAAATCTTCACATGGATGCTTAATTTGAGCCTGGTTTAAAGAAAGCTTACCAAAATTATGTGAATGTGTTTCTGAAAACTACCCATATATCCCCCTGGTAAAGTTTTTGTAGACTACTTATACCCCTTTCTTTCCCCTGTCTTTCTTACAACTTCTTACCCTCCTGATATAGTTTTTCTCATAACTTTCTTTCCTGATGTTTAAGTTTTGTTCTTGACTTTTCCTTTTGACAAAGTTGTTTCCATGACTTCCTACCCCGTGGTAAAATCGTTTCACAACTATTCGTCCTTCTGGTACAGTCTTTCCAATAACTACCTATTCTTCTGGAAAAATCTTGATAAAATTACTTAGCCTCCTTTAACGTTCTTCTAGTAAATACCTAGTAATGCAGCCTCATTACTACTTATCTTTATGGTAATACATTTCGCACAACAAAATTTCATTTTTTCTGGTAAAGCCTTTCACGTAACAAGTTAACCTCCTGGTAAAGTCCTCTCATCTTTTTCATTACTACCTATTTTCTTGGTAAGATCCTTTTCACAACTACTTATCCTCCTGGCAACGTCTTTCTCACGGCCGCGTATCCCCTGATAAGTTGTTCCTCTCAGTCTATCCTCTTTTTTTAAGAACAGCAATAGAATAGTCTGTACAATGTGGAAAAGATTGACGTGTTCCCAAAAGAAACGTTTGTTGTTTTGTTTTCACTATATGTGTGATTTGTTCATGGAAGTGAAACAATGGCACAGAATGTTAAAGTAGGATATGCTGTCTGAAGAAGTAAAGTAGCTTTTATGCATTTTCTGTCATTTGATACGATACCAATGCTGATAATAACATGTTATGTCATTTTTCTTTCATTAATAATTTCCTTAATTAGAAAGGAGAGCTATTTAGTTTTTTTCGGCTAAAATGTTAGCGGAACTGGAGCCTGTGTTAAATGTGCGGCACTGTGAACACTGCTACAACAAAACTCTTATGCAAACGAATTTCCTTTGGAAATAACGCTATACATGGATAACTATACCTCTGTACAGGAGTTTTTCTACCTTCAGCAACTATAAGAAGTATAACAAGTCCTTTATGTACTTTGGAAAATGCAGGAAAAACAGCACATCCTGCATTAATGTCTTAGGCTCTTGTTACCTTCTGCAACGTATATTCAATAGGATAGTTATACTGCCAATATAAAAACAAAGATGTCCTTTATCAAAGCATCGTTGTGATTGGAACACTCCTGACCTTCTTTTATAAACAATGGATTGATTGCTCCTAATTTTCTACGTCACCGCCGTGTTGATGGCTGACTAACAAGTATTAACACAATTTACGCAATGTCAGCTGATCGAGGCCAGTAGAAAGACTTAACCCAGACCTCCATTGCTTTGCACATTGTAGTAAGTTGCGATATTTAAGCACGTGTCACTCTAATCTTATCCGTTCGATTCCAAAATGCTTAAATACATAGATTGATTCACACACCCACTTAGTTCTATATTTGATTCATATATTTTTTTTCGTAGCTTCGGGAGAAGGAAACATTGGGCACAACATTTTCATTCCATGTCTTGATCTCGGACATGGTAGGAGCTGTGAAGGGGCGTTGGTTTGCAACGAACAGGTGGGCTGCTCGTGCGCATCAGGATGAAAGGGAATTCGTTGTGACGAACGTGAGTAACTTCCACATTTTATGAACCGATTAGAGCATTTTATAACTTCATAACAAAATACTTTTACAAAGGTAGTGTGTCGTACGGATTCTTTATTTAGCTTTTTTATAAATCACTGCCTTCGCCCCCCCCCCCCCACCAAAAAAAAAAACAGTATTCCTGTTTTGCAGAGAATGCTAGCACAAAGTGTATTCTGCGCCATGCTAAGCCAGTTATTTACATACTCTTCACGGAACTTTTTAGAAAAAAAGAAAATGTACAGATGGCTGCTAATTAAACAGATAAGCAGGTGAGTGCTAATATGTCATAATGCTCAGAATCAAGCGTCAGCAAAATGAAAAACATTGGAATTAACTTAACCAGTATATGTATTAAATGATGTAACCGAAGCAAAATTTCATTTCGATTCCATTTCCTGCTTCTTAAGTCACAAAAGGTAAACATGATTTAAAAGGAAATGAGGTATTTTTTTACAGAGAGCAACTACATTTTCAAAACCAATGTTTGTGGTCACAGAGTGATAGATTATATTCAAAATAAGGAAGGACAGTGACCTTTTTTTTCAAGAAAAAAGTTTCTCGAAGATAGAAGTTCAGTTATTTGTTACTCAACAATAATGGGTTCACCCAAACATTTCAAAATTCAAATGATGCATCTGCCTTTACTTATCACAAGCATAATGTTTCGAGGAGATTAAACTTTGGCAGATGTTTATTTGTGAGAGTGAATGGTTGAACAAAATTAAAAAGAAAAATAAAGCTATTTTCTTTGTAAGCCACGATGTTGGTATATTCTATCCTATTTTCGTTTAAACATGTCCCTTTTTTTCCTTTGCTCCTATTTAAGAGGAAGCTACTTACAGAAGAAAATGTTTCATTGACATTACTCACTATTTCAATTGCTTATTATATTTTGATCATCTTTTTTGGAATATAAATCAATTAACTGCAATTGGTTCCATTTCTCTCTTTTTTTTTTTCATAGCTTGTCCTATCGGTACGTACGGCCCGGACTGTTGCCTGTCTTGCCCAGACAGCGACCCAGTGTGCAACCGTTTCACCGGAGAGAGTTGCCGTTTCTGAAAAACACATTGTCATGCACAGCTGACAATGAGATCGATGTTTCGATGACGGTTACTATAGAAGACATCTCACATATTAGATCACCGAACATTCATTACAGATTTAAAAATGTGGTGTTACTGCAGGGAGATTCACATATTCATTATAGGTCTATTAAATATTTTCTTAACTTTGTTAATAGAGTTATTAATCAGGAATCTGAACTATTTCGACAACATGTCATAAAGTGACTCCTTAAATTTGTGTTAAGGTCCATTACGTAAATAGTTGTGATGATAAGAAACGCTCTTGGGACGTAAAGATTCCTTTACAGAGACGCTGGGGAGTTGTCATTCTCTTAGGATCAAACGATTGGTGATGCAATTTGTACGACACAAATAATTTACCATCATCACACAGTACATGTTGAATCGAAATTTTATTCCTCTTTTTTGTTAGCATATTCTTCAATGTTAGCTACATATTTTTCAGTGCTCATTTCCATAAGCGCAATGAATAATAATGATGATGATAATAATGACAGTTTATTATTATTATTATTATTATTATTATTATTATTATTATTATTATTATTATTATTATCATTATCATTATCATTATCATTATCATTATCATTATCATTATTATTATTATTATTATTATTATTATTATTATTATTATTATTATATTATTATTATTATTATTATTATTATTATTATTATTATTATTATTATTATTATTATTATTATTATTATTATATGTGAACAATGAAAGAGTATTACGATAAATTAGCAACTTGCAGTTTTAATTCGGTGACGATTAAACGAAACGTCATTTCTGAATTGCTTCAAGATACAGAATGCACCTAACTTCGCAAGCATGTTTCTTTATCTTGATTATGAAGGTTACATATTGTTTTACTTTTATTCCCCAAGTAACGACTTTATCTATAATAATCTGTTTAGTTTTTGCTTACTCTTACAGTATGATTTATTAATGTGTTGGAACATGAATGATATATGTTAAGACATATATTCCAATACAATTTGGTTATGGATGCTTCCAGTTTAATAATCGATTTGCCCTCTTCTTTTTTTTTTTTTGGGGGGGGTTAATGAACACTATGCACTGTAAAATATCGCTGTAATTTTTACAGCATTTTACTGTTTTTTTTTTTTTTTACAGTAACGTACTGTATGTTTTGTTTACTGTAAATTACTGTATTGTAGAATAGTTTTGCTTTCTCACAAGTCACGACTACACCGAGTGGCTTCGTTAAAGTAAATTACTGTATTTTTGACCGATTCCCACAATACATTGAGCGTATTTTGCCAACTTCGATCGACACCCCGGCGGGCGGAACTCAGTGAGCAAAATTTTGTGTTGCAATTTCAGCTGAAATTCGCTTGGTTCGAAGTCTTTCCAATACGCACTCATTAGCCATTGTACGAATACTGGTACTAGATATCTTTTTCAGTAATGATGTGCAATATATTGACTGGCATTCTCTGTACTCACCCAAAAATGCATGTTCCAAAACTACGAATGGCGAGAGACAGTTAAGTAAACTACAATGGTGTAACGTTAAATGGTGTAGAAGCTATGTGCAACTGAAACTCTACTAAATAAACATTAGTATTACGTTAGGATAGTAGTAAGTTGCTTGTACTCAAAAGTATTAAACGTAACAATGGGACTGTCCTATAGTCCTAGGTATATAGCTGTTACGATTGTGTTAGTGTTACTGTTGTTAGTGTTAGGCCAAGCCTAGACGACTAGCACCACTATGTTACATATCCGAGTATGAACTTTTGCAGCTATATTTCCGAGTCGCACAAAGTATAAAAACAATAACAGCAGTGTTATTAGGCCTTGGTAGCCTCACTTTCGCTTTAACATGTAAAGTTAACTTGACAAGTTGTAGACCTAGACCTACTAGAATATTAACGTTACTCCTAAGTCCTAGGCTAAGGCCTACGCTTGTAATGGTAGATCTTGGTTCAGCCTAGACTTTTAATTAACTCTCAAAATTGCGATTGCATTTCTGTGTTTGGCAAGGTAAATTCAAATAGCATAGTCTGTACTAGCCAAGGCCTAAATTTTAGAACAGATGAGATAGGCTTCCATGCTACGGTAAAATTTTAGTGAGGGGTATCAGTCCACACACAGATAGATGAAGTTGTAGCTTTCATTCTGTCAACTATTGATGCTAGGAATAAAAAAATCATCAACCCCCCAAGATCATTAGCATTGCCATTTGAGAATACTCCCTGCTTTAGTACTGGTTGAACCACAACAGAAAAGTTGATTAAATTTTGGCCTCATACTACTGCAACAACTGTAAACACTGCCATGAAACATGCATGAAAGCCTACCGTAAGCTAGGACTTTCCTACTGCCTGCAAACAATATAATCCTGGCTGCCTACTATGATTAATGTGAACCAAATTACTTTTCAAAACAATGTTGGTGCACTGTAAAATTTAACTAGGCCTATAGCATTAATGTTACTAGAGTCCTAAATGAAGCCTGTAAAGTTCTACAATATTTAGTGCCAAAATTTATTTTTGCATGTGAAATTCCGGAGTGTACTCGCACTTTTACAAAATTTACAGCATTCAAATCTCATTTTTACAAAGATCATCGAAAGCAGTCTGTTGAGTCACAGTTACGAAAAAGATGATGTAAGTTTGCCTTGTGATGTTGTTTTCTGTAAAACCCACGTGTACAAGCTTAGTCAACCTTTTCCCATTTGAAAAAGAGCACATACAAGAAAATGTGCAAATAGCCTTTCCTTTCAAAAACTGTGGTAGGCAATTTAATATCTTGTCATCATTCTCCTGTCATTTATCTCGAAAGCAGAAAATTGGTCAGTCAGTCTTCTCACTGATGGAATGATAGAAAATTTTGGTTCAAAGGACAGTGTTGATATACAGTAGTTAATATTGTTATAGAATGTTCAGTAATATGTAGCCTATATTAGTTACAGAGAACCGCTTTTTGTATTTCTAGGAGAGATCATAGGTAAGGTTCAGGTCCGTTCTTATAATCCAAAGATCACTGGTTCCAGTTACAGCTTTTTCATCTTTAAACAACTTTACACTTCATGGAGATTGCCTCTCTTCACCCAGGTGTTAATAGGTTACATGCGAAGTGTTCTTGTTAATTGGCGTGGACTGAATCCTCATAATCACGTATGTGTGGTTAGGTTAAGCAAGTCGTGTGGGCGGCACATCGGACTGGAATTAGCAAAATCAGTAGGCCTGTCTCCATCTATCTTGTCTTAAAATATTTTATTTTTCTTTGATCAGCCTACAGTAACAAAGTTTCAGGAGGTGGATCTACCAAAATTGCCAAGACTGATTACACGAGGTACGGTAAATAAAACCATGCATGGCATGGTTAGTGTTGGACTAAGATTTCCAGGGTCTGCTCACCCTGCTGGACCCCTTCCCTCTTCCCTTTCTGACTTTTGATTGATTGACTTTGCATGCTGCTGCCTTATGACAAAAAGCTAATTTTAGGCACAATTTGCCTAATTATCACTACAAAATATATGTGGTTTCAGGGTCACAATTAATTGGCAAATCCTTCAAAATTGGCAGCTAAAATTAATTTGTTATTAGAGTTGATGTAATTCTTGTAAAAGCATCTTTTTGTAATAAAAAAAACAAATGTGGAATGACCACAAAAAGCAGCCTATTGTCACAGCAGCTTGCGGATTACCCAGAACTTTGCTCAAACTAACCTACCCGGCGAATGTAAAAAGGTCTGAGAAACCCCTGATTTAGCTAAAGTTATGGACCTTACATATGCATACTCTGTCCATGGAAAAGCTGTTATTAGTGTACAGTTAGTAGTTCTTCTTCTTTTGAATATTTCTATAAAAAAAAAAAGAAGTATGTTGTTAGTGTACAGTTAGTAGTTCTTCTTCTTTTGAATATTTCTAAAAAAAATATTTGCATCATTTTTAGGTATTTCACTTCTGGCCGGGTCAAAATGGGTTTTGAGCTTATATGACCATATCATGTGTGAAACGATGGAATCTTTTGTTAAAAGTCTTGCTGTCCTGTTAGCCAGCTTCCTCTTTTGCAGCTTTGAGTATCAAGTAGAAGTTGCAGCAACACACGAGTTTCTGCAACGGTGTGCATTTTTCGTACTATTTGTGGAAAATGCATGTAAACAACCAAAGACAAAGTTTGAGAAACTTTAGGGTGTTATAGCCTCAAAGAAATTTAACACTTTTATACTCGACGGCTAAGTGAATTAGTTTTCATATTGAAAAGGAACTACTCTTTGGAGTATTGTAAAGTATAGAATTATGTTGTACATTATCTGAAGTGAATGAGTTAGCAAAAATTGCTCAATCAAGCCTGGCGCTCAAAACTGTAGTTCTCCAGTTTTAAAATTATTTTTGTGGAATTCACAACATGTCTTACAGACTACAGTATTGTGCAAGGCAGAAACTATACTGATATTCCACTAAAGACTTGTAAGGCTCTCTCTGGAAGCTGTAAAAGACCTGGAAGTAATACAGAAGGCAGCAGGCATGAGTGGATGAAATTACTTCTAAAAATGTTCCAAAACTGCATATTTAATTTTTTTTAATTTGATAAAAAAATTATCCGCCAACATTTTTCATTTTTTTCAGCAGCTGCTTTCTCTGCATCAATCAAGAGACGGGAAGCAAGTTCAGGAGTTCAAACAAACTCAGTAAAACGTCTGGCAAGATGGTTCAGCGAGAGAAAGAAGTTCTTTAACTCAAGAGTTACAACCTTCATAAAGAATCTTCATAAAGCATCTTGCAGACTTCGAATGGACAGGCTGTGTGTGAATGATACCATTCTCTTCAAAGGACAGCATTAGCATTATTATATCCCAAGGAGAGAAACCTAACAGGCACTCTTATAATATTTTGTGAGTGTACCACATACACAGAGTACAAGATTTGCTATTAGTTAACATTTTGGATATTACTGTGAACTAACAGCAAAGGTCATTTGCATCTAAAGATAAAAGATAAACAGGTTTACCACATTGAAAATTTCACTTTTCTGTATGCTAAAGATCAGTTGAGAACATTAAGTAATAGCTGTGAGCATGGTTCTTTCAGAAAGGAAAGTTAGCCACATCTCTTAGTTGACACTGTCTCAAGGTGCACCAACGATCTTGGGTATACGGAGGTTGATATTTCGATGGAGTCATATATATGTCATGGGGTGAAGGGGAGGTGACATTCAGGTGACAGTGACATTGACAACAATGTTACCAGAGTTGGGGTGGATGATTTTCAAACATCTCTTGCAATTGTAAGATTATCTCATAGCTTATCATGCATATATTTCATTTCTAATTTCCAATTTTGCAGGAACTCCTGTGTTTAGTGATTTTGCTAAGCATTTGCAACCACTGAGAGTCTTGGACTATTCATATTGTGAAAGCGTGCTATAGAATGGTGGCAGAAGTATTAAAGGCTGATATTCTCTTTTTTGGTTGCTTCTTACTGTCAGTCAAACCAGTGTTTGTACTGAACAATGTGTATGTTCATCTGTTACATGGAATAGTACTGACTTGTTTGTAACAGGAGGCTACTTCTATTTTTTTGTTTTTTATTAAATTAGATGTAAACTGCTTTAGCAGAAACTAACAGTAGTAATTAGGTTTACTCCTGCATTGCTGAATTCTGGGGCACGAACATGTGAACCTCAAGATGTCCTTTTTAACTTTGTTTTTTCTTATATGGTAAATTCACCACTTTGTTTGTCATTGACGTACAATTTTGTCGTAATTGCAAGAAAGTACTACATTTCATGTTCGGTCATTCTTAATATTTTATGAAGATGGAATCAATGAATGTAGAAATGTCTGTTTCATTTGAAATCGGGGCTGCGGGTTGATTGTTAGAGCTAAACTTCCAAATTAATTAGTTCTGTTTCTTGGAAAAAATAAACTAAACATCTAATGTGCTTAATAATCGAATTACATGTACATTGTTTAACTAAAAAATCAGGTTAAGTCTTTCATTTATGCATTCTGAGGATGTGCACAAAGTTTGTTTTTTTTACTGTTACAGTTGTTAAAGTTTGATTGTTACAGGTAACTGTTAACTGGAAACATTTACCACATTTTTTGCTATAAATGTATTTTATGTTTTATTTCATAATTACTGTTATACCGTATTCGATGTACATGTTATTCATTGGCAACAGTTGAAGTTCATGCCTTAAAATGGTAAACTGCCGTAAGGGCTCTGCTGCCAATTATCGTATATTCTCTAATAATTTCCCCCCTGTAATTTCAAAGGCCAAACAGCTATGCATTGATCATTTATTGAGAAAGGTGGCTGAATGTGTTTTGGTTTTCCATTAAAAACAAACGGACTATAACAACAGGTAAAGGGAGGCAGCGTTCACTGCAATGAAGGGGGGGGGGGGGGGTTGAATGTGGCTTGCAAGTTATTCTTCATCTCTACTTGTATGAAATTTGAAGCTTGTTTTAAATACATTAGTGTAGGTTTCAGCAATAACGTATATTTTTAATGAAAATACACTCTCAAAGTTTAAAAGTAGTTACCAATCCAGATTTGATAGGAACAATATTTGATTTTCATGATGAAACTGTGGACTTCAACCGTAGCTTTTAGAAATGGGAAAGAAAGGGGGTTGTTGAGGTTGAGAGTAAGAACCCTACTACTTGTGGTAGAGGTCAAAGGTCATTTGATGCCAAGCATAAACATTACGTATGGTAAAATTAGTCAAGAGACAAGGAATCAATAAACCTTTTGGCAGTTTGGTTTTCTGTGGGAGTAAGGCAAACAAGATATTCCTTTTGGTAATGTTTCTGTCAATAACCATCATCATATCTACATGGTTTGATATGAAATATGTGCAGTTTACTTTTTAGTTACTTTCATGTAAGTTCGGTGTAACTTTATTTCAATCTCAAATCCAATTTAATGACAAAAACATAGTGACTAAAATACAAATAGTAATGTAAAGAAAGGAACATATTGTGAAAAATGGGAGATAAAGATAAGATGATGAGATGAGATTGGGGAGTGGCAACTGAAGCTCCTGGGAGCTTATGTAGGTTGGCACCCTTAACATCGGAAAAGACAAGAACAAAACATATGCAGAGCTAAAGGACAAAAAAACAAACATGAGGAAAACAAAACAATCAACTTGAAAATGCATTGAAAAGAGAAAGGAAAAGAAAATCAAAGGTAGTGTGCAATGAAATAAGATTTTAGCTTTCTTTTAAGAACTAAAAACAGTTTTACACTTAGTAATCTCTTGGGATAAAGTATTCCAGAGTTTTCGACCTATAAAGCTAAGACTAAGTTGTGACGATTTAAGCCTACATGGGGGGGGGGGGGGGAAGCTGATTCGCAGGAGCATGACTAAGGTAGGGATAACGAGTACAGTGCAAGCTGAAAAGATCTCTACAAATTGATGGGGTTCTATTATGTAGCCAATTGAAAATAAAAGTCACCACATGATACCGATTTAAGTCATAGATATTAAGAAAGTTGATGTTAGCGAAAAGGGGTGCAGCAGGATGTAGATAGTCAACATTGTTGATGAATATAACAGCTCTCTTCTGTAGTATAAAAAGGGGCTTAAGCCTAGTAGGGTGAGTGCTTCCCCAAACAATCTTGCAATAGGTAAGGTAAGGGAGTATAATTATATTATAAAGGGAAACCAAAACTTTTCTAGACACTTTTACAGTCTCTTTCTCCACGATTGTTTCTAACATAGTAGCATATGCGTTAAACCTATGCTGTATTCCAGTGTCTTAACAGTTACATGGTACTTCTTTTTTATTACTCACCTAGAAACTTATGATATAAGTACAGAACAAGACAAAGGTTAAAGAACAGACAAGGAGAAAATAATTAAAGGCTAAATTTTGATCAAGCGAATTAAAGTAAACGTTTAGACGTTATTTGGTGTATCTTGTTCCATAATTTTCTCTGCAAGGTAATCTAGTACTTTCTGCAGATTCTTTTCAATAGCCAATGGAGGGTTTTTCTCGGCTAGTGCATTGAAGCATTTCTCGGCGTCTTTGTACTGCTTAGCTCGTACCAGCACCACGCAGATATTATAGTCACAGTCAATATTGTTCGGGTCTAAGGACAAACACTTCTGGAAATACTGTTGAAAGAAATATATCATTACTTGTAGTAAGTATATCTCACACCATGAAAGAAAACATTTCCATTTTAGAGTCTAGAACTACAGTACTGTAGCACTGAGGTATATTGGTTTCTGCACGCAATTGCAGTCCCTCCCCCATCCTGACCTCGCATTTGTCCATCTCAACTATCTTATCGAAGTTTTCATCTTATTTTTATGTATGTGAACAATATGGGACTTACAGCCCTCTGTAAATAACTTACCTGGAGGCCATTTTGTAACTTTTTGAAGATCTCGACGTAGAATTCTCCGAGTCGTTGCCAGACCTGTGCATCATTTGGATGCATCTGTGCAAATATGGACCATAATGAATAGAGATGCAAATTATAAGAAATTATCATGAAGATAAATGGTACTCTATAGCTGTGCTAGTTTCCAGTTTGCAGATGATACTGACATATCTCGTCAGACGATTTCAATTGAATCGAAGACTTTCCAATTTAATCAGAGAGTACCACTCTCAAAAAAAAAAAAAAAACTGTCAAAGCATAGCTGTGCCCATTAAAGGGAAATAACGCATTTGTTTTACATGAAACAACTATATTTTAAGACCAATGTTTGTGGACATAAAATGATAGATTATTCAAACAAGGAAGGACAGTAGCCTTCTCTTCAAGAAATAGGATTCTCACAGCTAGAAATTCAAATAATGCCTTTTCCGTTACTCATCACATGCATAATACTTTGAGGAGATTAAGCTTTTCCAGATGTTAAGCGGTAAGACTGAATAGTTTAGCGATGATTAAGACTGTTGTCTTTACATAACATGTTGGTATATTTTAAATGCCACATTTCCCCTCAAGGAGGCTTAATTTCATATTCTTTGTTCATTTTAGACTAGGCGCCTCCTCCTTAATTAAGACAACAATACCTTATCTGTTTTCTAAGAACTATCTAACTTACACAAAAAAGGAATAAAAAAGAAAATAGAGTCCCCGCAATCGCTGGTGTATTTCAAATCCGTATTTAAAGATGGACTCTTGATACAATTGTATGTGACTGGTAACTGCTTCGGTACTTCTGCGTCGTTACTGTATTACTTAATTAATGTTAGACATGAACTGAAATCATCATCAAAATGATATGTTTTCGTCAAAACAGGTAAACATGCTTTCATGTGCAGTGTTTTTTGAAATGAACTTTAATCCTGTCAAATAGATATAATTAGCATGTTGTATAAACACTTATTAGTAAGATATTATTCATGCAATTATCCAGTCTTGTATATAAACACATATAATTCCATAATTCCATTATAATATATGGATATTGAAGTTTTTGCTTAGGGAATTTCAGACTCCATTATTCTTTCAGGCATTCCATTTCAGGCGTAAATATACCTTTACGGCTCTATGTAAGTAAGATGAAGCTGCATCGGTATCATTCATTAACTTGTATATCACCCCTAAGGCTGACAAAACGGTCTTATCATCAGGAAGTAACTGGGGAAAGAAAATCGATAAAAAGATAGGTGCATATATGTATACCATTCAACAAATCAAGAAATACAAACATACGCAGTGGCGTGAAAGCATCTTGGATCTATAAGACAGTGTTACCTTGCGGCAACTACCAGGTTAACAATTTAACATCAAAATTGGTATATTTTTATCACAATTTATCTTTGCAATCAATTACGTTATGCAATATCATGAATTTCTTTCCTATTCGTCTCAACGGGTTAAATTAGGTATAATTAAAGATACCCAAGTGATCATCTGATATCCCTTGCTATGATTTACAATTTGTTATTGCGTTGATCTGATATTTTATTTTCAACAGGTTTCGATATACTTTCAAACCGACACAGTAGTTGAGTGCTGTTTTACCTTTGTTAGAATAGATGACGTTATATTCCCATGGAACTTCACCAACTCCCACCCATTCTAACCTTTCAAAGTCAAACTTATCAGACGGAATCTCCGTGAAAATGCATCTCTGAGTAATATTCGATGACGAACCTATTGCCAGACATAGTAGTTAATTATGTTACCTCAAGAGCTTTCATGTACACTGAGAGAGCGTTTTCGTAATCTTCAGCTTTTCGATATAGTTCTCCAAGTTTGATCAAGTGGGCTCCTTTATTTTGACCAGAAGTTTCCACTAAGTGTTTGTATCTACAATGTAATGAATTATGAAAGAAAAAGTCCAGGATTAAGAAAATCCACACGTTGTGACTGTTTTTCGACGACTGTCTACACAGAAACCTCAGAACATTCTAAAGTGTGTGGTTTGGTCACTTTCCAAACCGTATAACGCAATATGTACCCTCCGCTGTTATGGCATCCATTCTGTCCAAAATGTAAAAATAATGAAATAACGAATGCTTGATCGAGCGGATTCCACAGCATGTATAACTGTCTTATATGTTAAGTTTGACAGGGTACCAGGTATTGGTGGAGTGTGCCTCATTTTCTCCTTAAGGTGACAATGCGTAATCAAGCTGAGACAGGAACGTAAGACATCTTTTAAGAAGGCCAGTTTCAGCAAAGAGACTTGGCAATGCAATTATTGTTCAATGAATATTATTTCTGATCTACAGCAATTACTTTAAAAAATAAAGTGCAAAAAAAAACTTAAACATAGAGTGCAAATAGAAATAAAAATAAATGAATAAAAAGTATGTGGCTCTATTTTTTTTTTCATAAAAACCCAAAGTTATATTTCGTAAGACACTGTGAGGTGAGAGATTAGCGAGGCTCTTCCTCGCATTAATAAAAAGAATTCTAATCGTGACTTAGAGTCCTTGCAAAGTTTGGGGAATATTCGATTAGTCTTTAGGGTGTCAGAAGTGTGTCGGGAAATGTCTCTCAAAATAAGAGAAATGACAACACTGTTGTATTGCCATGGATATTTTGACACCATGATTTTGCTTTTTAGTGCAGTTGCACAGCGATTTATTTTTCAAAACTAATTGCAACTAATTGGATATATATGGGAAACCGTTCTTCCGCAATTACCCTAAATTATCCCTTCACCCACATTTGAATATTGGGGACGGGAAACATACATTAAAATTCATTTCATACTTGTCTATTAATTGCTCTCGACCTTCGTCTCCCATTTGCATCTCCAATATGACAGCCATGTTGTACTGCGCCATTTCATGGTTCGGTGAATGGACCAAACATTCCTTATAGTAATTCAAAGCTTCTTCTGGTTTCCTACCAGAACGATATAAATTTGCTAGCTGCAGCAAAGACAAACGAAAATAAACTTAAGGAATAAATATGTAACATTAACATGCGAAATCCTTAATTCGTTGGTGATTGTCAAATAAAAAGATATATAAAAAGCTTGTCTTACTTAAGGTTACAGATTTTAAATCAAACTTTATATTTCACCGAGGGTCATTGCATTTCGAGGACTCTGTGACGTCATACCCGCCATGGCGACACCAGGATTTTAGTATTATTTTTCCGGATGGGGGGGGGGGGAATTGTTTGGGAAAAAACTGTCATGAGTAGCGGGAAATCGAGCGTGAAGGGCGTGTTTAGGTAGTTGGGTCCAGATGTTCGTCTTAAGGCAGTTGGTAGTGTCCAGAGACAAAGATCAGGTGGGGTCCAGGGTGGTTAAGACCTTGAAACTCTGATGTTTCAGCACAATGCTGAGTGAAAACTTTAATCTCAAGATAGGAGTAAGTCTCAGGCAAATCAAGTTCAAATTTAAAAACTCATGACCACTTGTGGGATCCAGTGGATATGTCTGTTGCGTTGGAGGGGGGGGGGGGGAAGGGGAAGCCCAGAACGTTTTGAGGCCTTAGCATATTTTTGGATGGAAAACATAACTCTCATGGAATTCCTACAGCAGAATGGGAAAGGAAACGTTATGAATATAAGGAGGGAATAGTCATATACGTATAGTTATTTATCAGGTTACACTTCAGCAAAGTGTGAGGGCGGAAATACGGTGGGGGGGGGGGGGAGACGTTTTGAGTGGAGGTGAAATGCCAACATGCTTCCACACCTGGGTGCCTACACTGAATTCCAGCTATACCGAAACATTATAAGACATGCGTTGTCGAGTCGTTTAATTTTGTCGATTGATGCTACACTATCATTCAGTTTCACCTTTGCTATCAATAGGAGAGTTGATTGTTCTGTTTTTTTTGGGGGGGGGGGTAAATATTAAAGGTAATTTACATAAGCTCGTCACCGAAAAAATAACAATTGATCATTCTAAGTGTCCTATAGTAATGTGTACTGTGAAAGAAAGTCATATGATCGTTATTTACCAGTCAGTTTGTGGACATGGGAGTTTGCATAACTATTCCAAAACAGAACAATTGTCAAAGTTAAATAAAGCGAAAATTCCATAAATACGGACAAGAATGCGGATAGGTAGGAGGCACAATTTTGCTCAAATTAAGTTTAAACGCATCTGGTTCCATCTGTGCGGTGCATTTCGAATACCAGTACGCATGCAGCAAACTCGCTCGCTGTATGTGGCGATCGACACGGTAATTTGGATGTTATCCACATCCAATAAACAGTTGGTGTGACATCATTACGTCTCGCAGTGATCACCTTTGTGTGTTTTCGAAATAGGAAAATAAATATTAAATACATAAAATAGAAACATTAATTCTAAACTAAGCTCCAGCTCTATATGATGCACAGCTTGCGTAATGCGATACTATAACTCAAAATATCTGAAAATGTCAAAAAGAGAGGAGATATTAACGGTGTTTGTGTAGCCTAACGTAATATATAGCTTGATACATAATCAGCCCTTTGATTTCACACAGCAGGTCTCACGTTACATGTGCGTCTGATCGGTAGTCTTTCAAAATCCAAAACAACCAAGATCCCATGAACATCATGGAAATGCATTGCTCAACAAATGTTGGGCCTCAGTTGTTACTTTTTATAAGGATGGCTATAGGCTTTATATGACTTAGAGTCTAGACTAGGTCCGTCAAACATCCTAAGTTAATGTTACTACATTCGTAGTCTATCTGCATCTGTGGAATCACAAATTCCAACAACCGAACAACGCAATCGTACGCAGTTACTGCATTCCGTATCCGTACCGTGTTCATGGAATCCTAGCTGAACACGTCACACATCATATCTGACGCTCAATAAATTATGAAGCAGTTATGATACAATTTTAGTATATTATATTGTCATTAGAAGTACCACCACTACTGTCAATAAGACACCAAAGAGATCCATGATGAAACTGATCTTAATCGCTATTTATACAAAAGGATTAAAATAAAGCTGGATATACATGTTTTATGAGCAGTGCATGGCAAGACAGAGCGTGCATGGTAAAATTCTTAGTAATGTAGGTTTATGGGTCTACGTAAGGTATAGGCTTGACTGTTTGTAATTACATTATTGAGTGTATTCTGATCAATGGAGTACATTAACTACAGGATACGTCGCAATCTAAAACAACACCAGAAACCAGAACACCAGAACAACACCAGGGTCATTAAACGTGATGTTCGAATACGTTCTTGCCCAAAGCGACACCTCATTCCTAGGGGAGGACGGGGAGGGGAGGGATTGAAAGACGTAAGCCAGACCGGCCACCAACACATATGAAATAACGTTGACCATTTTTTTTTTTTTTAAACCGAAGAAATTTTAGGGATGGACAAAAAGAAATTAGGATGATTCCCACCTCTCATGCCCTACCCGTGACAAGGGTCCCTTTACGTAATAATGGCAGTTGAAAGATATCACCGTACAGCGACTAGTATGTTGCAGTTTCTGGAATCAGTTGCTAGATATCTCCGGAGTATCCCCGTAGCTTTGTGAAACTCATCCATTTTCATGTAAAGGTCACTTAACTTCTTGTAAGCTTCTTCGTACTCTTGGTTTAGCCGTATCGCTTTCTTCAGCAGCTGAGGAAAACAAGAAAAGATAAACAGTGGCAAGGAGAAACTGATAACAATGGTAGAGATAATAATCAAAAAGTCATGGATATGAAATGGTGAATGAAAATGATCAAACCATATGAGCAAACGGATTATAGGAGATGACTTTAGCGGGCGTCGAGATCACTCCATCACATCCTCAACTTGTTAGTCATTAATACTTCCAGAAACGTTAATACAAAATCAGCAATTAGTGGGATACAGAATCTGACCATCATAATTTAACGTTTCTCATGACTGTGAGGACTAATGGCCGACTAATGGCCGAATTTTACATATGTGGCAACAACCATGACTGGAACGCACAATCCAAAATTCTCGCAATTCTTGATATTCGATACCATCAGAAATTAATATCCAACCAGCCATCGCCACAATTCCAATAACAACTTTGCCCATAGCTGAACGGGGACACCCACTCAGCCCGTTCAATTTTGGCTATAAGACTCAGATTTACATCATACGTTAACCGAATTCCTTCAACATTAATTATGAATGGGAACGAGGTTTCACGCTACAAGTTGGGGAGTAAGATTCAGGAATAGAATAGCAAAGCAAATGCCCCTTCAGTTGTTTCCGTGATTGTTGTTTAACTGTTTTTTACAATTCTAATGTACCTATGACTCATCCATCCCTCCGAGAGTGTTTCAGTAAGTACCGTAACACTAACATTGTCTTGCCGTACATATTACCGGTTTATCGTGTACCCTTATAAGTAATTCACCATATTGGTAGAAGGAAATAAAAGCCTATAAGTATGATAATAATAATAATAATAATAATGGCAGTCTAACTTGAATATATGCAAAATATAGAGGACAATATGCAAGTAAAGAAAACGGAATGTGGCACCACTGGAATTCTTCATTGTTTTTAAACCGAATGTCATTTGTAAATGCCAGGGTTTGATATAATGTAACATGTTACCGAACTCATTAATATTGCTGTTGCTATAGCAACAATTGTTAACCATGCAGTTATTTTTAATATGCCCTACAATCAGAGATTTGCAATTTAGAAGGAGACACATTCTTGTAACTCCTTCCTTTTAACCTACCTTTTTGCCCCCGATGACAACTGGTTCGTTCGCGAATTACGATTTCAATGTCCTTAAAAAGTAGGTATTTTAACAATTTAACGTAAAAGGATTCACGTCGTCTGCTACGTCGTCAACATCAGCGGGACATTACATCCATAGCTACGGCATTGCCAGTCGCCAATAACCCTCATAACACTTAAAATAGCTAACAATAGATTGCATGGTAACAACGACACATTAACACATACTCACATTCCTTAATTATTATTATTATACGATTAAATTTCAAAAAATAATCACTCAATTGAGTGAGGCCTGAAGTATCTTACATTTTCTGCCTCGGGCCAGTTTACTTTGTCCTTCATTCTGATATCTGCTAAATAATAAAAGGTCTGCACGTATTTGTGGGAGTAACGTTCTTTTGGCCCGGGAGGCGCCATGTGTCTTTGGGCTTGCGTGAGGTAATATTCAGCTTTGGCGTCATCGCCCATGGAATGGTACACTCTACCAATTTCAGTGAGCGCCCCATTTTCGATTGCGTACTCGCTGTCCGATACATGGAAAAGAAAAATATGAAATGAACTGTCGAAGTCTGGTATAAAAAGTGTGAAAGTGTAACTCTATAAAGCCGACGGTATCCTCGCTCTATCCATTGTGGCAACATTGAAGTCACATTCATTCTTTCCGTCACATTGGTTTCCATCAAACTTTTCGAAGACTTTTCGAAGTCATGTATAACATTTTGACACCTTACAGAAATTGACTTTTTCTTTTTTGGAATAAACAGAATATTTTAAGATACCTATTAATCCAACTGAGTAGTAGAATAGTGGAAGGATATAGTACAGAGTCGTGAAAGAGACATGATTTGATACGCAACCAACTTGCTATAACATTTTTTATCTAAATGGTCAGGGTTTCTTCGATAAGGAATAACATACCTTTGAAATGATGCATTGTAACAAGCCAGTGCCTTGTGATATTCTTTCGCGATCTCGTGGAAGTGACCAAGATTGAGCCATAGCTTAGAGTTGTCAGTGGTTACATGAAGACCAGCCCTAAAGAGGGAAGCCTTAGATTTCCTGTGGTATAGTGTTAGATAAATTAGAACATGCACACATTAGACAACGTATACATAACATCTGTCATTACAAGCAAGCAGCTGCAATATTGACAAAGAAATCCGATAACCCTCGACAATCGCCTATCCCCTATCGACTTCTCGATGAACGATCATTTCGTTACTGTCCTTTTCACCTCGGACGTTTTTCCCGGGAGAATTCCACCCCCGCCTTCCCTTCGAGATTAGGTATTAGTTGAGGAGAGATTGTCACAAGGGGGAAATTGTCTTGGTTGGGGACTGTTATGGTGGAAATTCTCCTGTTGGATTTTTCCAGGTGGATATTGTCTATGGGAGTTTGTCCAAGTTGGGGAAAAGGGGAAACGTATGGGAACTGCAGTTCCACCCTGCTTCTATTTTTGTGAACTGGTCAGTTGCATATTGCCTTTCTCATGTTCTGATTGTAATATTCCTCGATTTCTGGTTTCCATATGTGACAATCGTTTTGCAACTTTGCCTGTTCATCCTGGAAAAAAGAGACATACTTTTAAATTGAATTGAGTTGAAGTGCATTTTTGTCCAACTGTCTTTCTTTTGAAACGACTATCATGTAAATACAAAGATTTGAAAAGCATGGAAAGCCATTCCCACAAATGCTTTTATTCCCCTTACCCATCTTCGAGAAAAGAAAAAAAAAGTAGATACTGTTGTTGCACAGTTCCAGCCACAGGAGAAATCTTGTACCTAAATCCTAAGCCTAAATCCATATTCATAACATTTTATTTTGGAGGACGACTACGATACGCAAGTACGGCTCAATGACCTGCTATATGCTTAACAAATTTACAGACACCCCATTACCAATCTTCGTTTCTTCGAGCTGTCCTGGCACCATGAAGAACCAAAGTAGCGGCTAAAAGTACATAGATCCACGAATGAAACCTATAGAGCAAACAAGAAAAAAACATAAAAAACAAAACAAAGCAATGTGTGTCATTGCTGAGACATGAGCTACATTGCCGCATCCAAAACTGCAGTTATACATGCATTCTCTAGAATTTCTAAACAACATTGCAGATTTATCATTGCTTTTGTAAGTTATTGGCAGTTAAATTATAATTTAAGGATGTTGAGGACATAACTCCTGCCGATATTTTTTTTCCAATGGGATCTTTGACTGTTAATTTGTAATCTCTTCATTATGAGATGGATATCCGTAAGATATTTGTGTGTTACAACCATTATGTAAATACGGATCGTGGTTCTTATGCCACTTTAACAACCAATCATGTGCTTAGCAATATGCTAGGCATGTGTGTGATCTTAGTCTACCTATCATTATGGTCAATACATCACTTGACCAAGATTATGGGAAATGTATTGCTGCAGATCCTGGAAATACTTTGATTCCATTTACATAAAATGAAATCCTACATTACCTGAATAATGCCCCAATTACACCAAGAAGTTGTTCTTCCTGCAAGGTATTTGGGAAATTTACATGTCCATTGACATTTAGTAAGGTAATGTTTGGTACTAAAATATTCCAGTAAATTGTAGCTCACCAAATTGACATGGGTAGTATCTTATGAAACTTAGTACATATTCTCCGAGAATGTCCCTTGGGAAATAGAAGTTTGAGTAAAGCATGCTCTTAAAATAAACTGTTTACTAGAAAGCGTAGATACAACATCCAGATCACTCACTGTCTGTATTTCAGAAGCTTCTGCAGCCCAATGACAACCAGCATACTAAAACCGATACTTGGAAAGTAAAGGATCCTCTCGGCAAGCACGAAGCCGACGGGGAAAAAGATGTTAGATGCGGGAAGAAATGGGAAAACCAAGAACGCAAGAGCCTGTTAATTTAAGAAACACGGAGTCATTGCACCATAAGAGAAGAATAATACAAAGAATTAAGCACATGTTTTACCGAACTTAACATGAATCAAAATTTCTAATATTATCGAGGGGAACGATTTCTCCTAGCTTTGTTATCAAGCACGTTCTAACCACCTACAACCTCCATTATGGTTCGGTCAACTAGTTTTTGATCACAATAATTAAAAACCACTGGACATATATATCGAAACATACCTACTTACATAGTTCGTCCTCTTCATACATCACCTATTTGTCAGGGAGAAGGCTTTTCACTTTGTTTTTCTTTTCTTTTTTAGTTTGATTTAAGATCCAAATCCTCCATATTTTTTGAATAATTTGGTGATGAAATTGCCAAACAGAGCAATTAAATTATTTCAGTCGATAAATTCATAAGAACCCATCACACTGTGTCTTCATTGATAGATCCACATTACACCATCACCAAGGATTATATAAATATTGTGGGGCATATTGGTTGCATTGTGCGAGTAGTTATTGACTTTAAAACGAATGATCCATAGGATCTTTCTAATGACTACAATTAGTTGTTTTTGACATGGCTGAGTGAATCACCTTCTGTAAGTTCAGGTAAGAATCGAAAGCCTCGTATAAGTTATTTCTTGCATTCACCAAGTTGACACAAGAAGCTACGGCGAATCACATGTAAAGGTATTTACTTAGCACTTACGTCTTTCTTACCATAGCTATCTGTCTTGCCAGTTTATTTGTACCGGTCAGTGCGAGATACGTCAACGCACCCAAGCCCCCTAGGAAGTTAAGTGTGGCTAGATTTCTGGGGTCACTGAAGTGCTTGACCATTGGTATCGTGCTTCCACTGTAGTCACAGAGAAGGTAATGTGGATACACTAAAAGCCAGAAGTTTCGAGGGAAGAGATAGCACAGAGACAATTGCTTGACGGGTGCACTCTCAAAGGCGATAGGATTATCGTATCTGTGAAGGAAACAATTATAATGATGGATTTGCAATAATTTCATCTTCACCCCGGACTATTAAAGACATTGTAAGTACACGTCTGTCTTCGAACTAATCGATGAATTAGCTATTGAACGATATTTTTATTGTCAAGACAGTTATAGTAATTACATATACTTCAAGGAGGTGTATTTCCGTGGATTGAATTATTTCTTTGTGATTTATTGAACTTCGCAAGTTAGACAATTAGCACAGTTGGAAATTCGAAACATTTTTCTGTTTATTTCTCTTAGACAATTAGTCCTAGTTACAAGAACCTTAAATATTATGTCTCAACATTGTCTTTCCGAAATTACCCACAAGGTATACATTGACTGCAAATTCCTTGTTTTTATCTGTAGTGCGACGTTTATGAGGACAAGAAAAAATATTTCAATGCATCACGGATTGACTAAAATGACTCTAGGTATGGAATGCACATGCCAAAACACACTACTAAATACCCGACATGTGAACTTTCAAGTAGGAGATGATCAGCAATTGCACGGCCAGAGGATTCAGTAAATAAACACTACATGCATGGTCGCACTATTTCCTAATACTGGCTACTTACCGGACAAAGTGTGGCAAGTGTGCACCCATCAATATAACCCGTAGTGCAACCAGAATAACGGCAGACGAAACGATTGCCAACATCCTGAATATAGCATCTACGAGCCACTGTGGGATTTTCTGGGGTGTCTTCATAGCCAACATGAACAAATCCAGTGCTTCCCACAAGCAAATCTACAATCAACAACAGAAAGCTCGAGAGTAATGGCGTGCTACGTACAAGAGGTTATGAAGTAGTTGATTACCTTACGTAATTGTAAGTGATTGGTTTATTTTATGAATACTGTTGCATTGTGAGCATGGGACCAAATATGGCCTCCTATCGGGGAGAGAGATGACATAAAATACCCTGGAAGGATATGTTCAAAGATTCAAACAAAAGGTATGTGGGAAAGGGACAAGAAACGGTCCCTTTAGTCAGTGAAAAAAAAAGTAGGCTACTTGATTACTCTAAATGACTCATACCCTTCAGTAAATCTGTCTTAGGTCTTCCACTAGATACTCTCCCAGCAATAATGGTACACACCCATAAACTGTGGTCTACTAACAATGAGGTGATTGTATTGTGACGTATTTCAAGTGGCCGAGGATACTCTGAAATGAACCTTATCTAATATCACACGTAAGCAACGTTTGAATGTCCTCGTTCACCATTCGAGAATACTTCCATTCGCGAATACTCACACACATATATATATATATATATATATATATATATATATATATATATATATATATATATATATATATATATATATATATATATATATATATAGTATATATATAGTATATATATATATATATATATATATATATATATATATATATATTATATATATATATTATATCTATATATTTTAAATATTGGCAATAGCCAATTTAATTGGGTATTGCCTCTCATCAGAATCCTATACATGACGGTTCTTCTAATAATCGCAAGTTACCTTTTGTGACCAGA
>SFZH01000043.1:0-13040 GCA_021234535.1 Stichopus chloronotus | reverse complement strand
AAACGTTAATACAAAATCAGCAATTAGTGGGATACAGAATCTGACCATCATAATTTAACGTTTCTCATGACTGTGAGGACTAATGGCCGACTAATGGCCGAATTTTACATATGTGGCAACAACCATGACTGGAACGCACAATCCAAAATTCTCGCAATTCTTGATATTCGATACCATCAGAAATTAATATCCAACCAGCCATCGCCACAATTCCAATAACAACTTTGCCCATAGCTGAACGGGGACACCCACTCAGCCCGTTCAATTTTGGCTATAAGACTCAGATTTACATCATACGTTAACCGAATTCCTTCAACATTAATTATGAATGGGAACGAGGTTTCACGCTACAAGTTGGGGAGTAAGATTCAGGAATAGAATAGCAAAGCAAATGCCCCTTCAGTTGTTTCCGTGATTGTTGTTTAACTGTTTTTTACAATTCTAATGTACCTATGACTCATCCATCCCTCCGAGAGTGTTTCAGTAAGTACCGTAACACTAACATTGTCTTGCCGTACATATTACCGGTTTATCGTGTACCCTTATAAGTAATTCACCATATTGGTAGAAGGAAATAAAAGCCTATAAGTATGATAATAATAATAATAATAATAATGGCAGTCTAACTTGAATATATGCAAAATATAGAGGACAATATGCAAGTAAAGAAAACGGAATGTGGCACCACTGGAATTCTTCATTGTTTTTAAACCGAATGTCATTTGTAAATGCCAGGGTTTGATATAATGTAACATGTTACCGAACTCATTAATATTGCTGTTGCTATAGCAACAATTGTTAACCATGCAGTTATTTTTAATATGCCCTACAATCAGAGATTTGCAATTTAGAAGGAGACACATTCTTGTAACTCCTTCCTTTTAACCTACCTTTTTGCCCCCGATGACAACTGGTTCGTTCGCGAATTACGATTTCAATGTCCTTAAAAAGTAGGTATTTTAACAATTTAACGTAAAAGGATTCACGTCGTCTGCTACGTCGTCAACATCAGCGGGACATTACATCCATAGCTACGGCATTGCCAGTCGCCAATAACCCTCATAACACTTAAAATAGCTAACAATAGATTGCATGGTAACAACGACACATTAACACATACTCACATTCCTTAATTATTATTATTATACGATTAAATTTCAAAAAATAATCACTCAATTGAGTGAGGCCTGAAGTATCTTACATTTTCTGCCTCGGGCCAGTTTACTTTGTCCTTCATTCTGATATCTGCTAAATAATAAAAGGTCTGCACGTATTTGTGGGAGTAACGTTCTTTTGGCCCGGGAGGCGCCATGTGTCTTTGGGCTTGCGTGAGGTAATATTCAGCTTTGGCGTCATCGCCCATGGAATGGTACACTCTACCAATTTCAGTGAGCGCCCCATTTTCGATTGCGTACTCGCTGTCCGATACATGGAAAAGAAAAATATGAAATGAACTGTCGAAGTCTGGTATAAAAAGTGTGAAAGTGTAACTCTATAAAGCCGACGGTATCCTCGCTCTATCCATTGTGGCAACATTGAAGTCACATTCATTCTTTCCGTCACATTGGTTTCCATCAAACTTTTCGAAGACTTTTCGAAGTCATGTATAACATTTTGACACCTTACAGAAATTGACTTTTTCTTTTTTGGAATAAACAGAATATTTTAAGATACCTATTAATCCAACTGAGTAGTAGAATAGTGGAAGGATATAGTACAGAGTCGTGAAAGAGACATGATTTGATACGCAACCAACTTGCTATAACATTTTTTATCTAAATGGTCAGGGTTTCTTCGATAAGGAATAACATACCTTTGAAATGATGCATTGTAACAAGCCAGTGCCTTGTGATATTCTTTCGCGATCTCGTGGAAGTGACCAAGATTGAGCCATAGCTTAGAGTTGTCAGTGGTTACATGAAGACCAGCCCTAAAGAGGGAAGCCTTAGATTTCCTGTGGTATAGTGTTAGATAAATTAGAACATGCACACATTAGACAACGTATACATAACATCTGTCATTACAAGCAAGCAGCTGCAATATTGACAAAGAAATCCGATAACCCTCGACAATCGCCTATCCCCTATCGACTTCTCGATGAACGATCATTTCGTTACTGTCCTTTTCACCTCGGACGTTTTTCCCGGGAGAATTCCACCCCCGCCTTCCCTTCGAGATTAGGTATTAGTTGAGGAGAGATTGTCACAAGGGGGAAATTGTCTTGGTTGGGGACTGTTATGGTGGAAATTCTCCTGTTGGATTTTTCCAGGTGGATATTGTCTATGGGAGTTTGTCCAAGTTGGGGAAAAGGGGAAACGTATGGGAACTGCAGTTCCACCCTGCTTCTATTTTTGTGAACTGGTCAGTTGCATATTGCCTTTCTCATGTTCTGATTGTAATATTCCTCGATTTCTGGTTTCCATATGTGACAATCGTTTTGCAACTTTGCCTGTTCATCCTGGAAAAAAGAGACATACTTTTAAATTGAATTGAGTTGAAGTGCATTTTTGTCCAACTGTCTTTCTTTTGAAACGACTATCATGTAAATACAAAGATTTGAAAAGCATGGAAAGCCATTCCCACAAATGCTTTTATTCCCCTTACCCATCTTCGAGAAAAGAAAAAAAAAGTAGATACTGTTGTTGCACAGTTCCAGCCACAGGAGAAATCTTGTACCTAAATCCTAAGCCTAAATCCATATTCATAACATTTTATTTTGGAGGACGACTACGATACGCAAGTACGGCTCAATGACCTGCTATATGCTTAACAAATTTACAGACACCCCATTACCAATCTTCGTTTCTTCGAGCTGTCCTGGCACCATGAAGAACCAAAGTAGCGGCTAAAAGTACATAGATCCACGAATGAAACCTATAGAGCAAACAAGAAAAAAACATAAAAAACAAAACAAAGCAATGTGTGTCATTGCTGAGACATGAGCTACATTGCCGCATCCAAAACTGCAGTTATACATGCATTCTCTAGAATTTCTAAACAACATTGCAGATTTATCATTGCTTTTGTAAGTTATTGGCAGTTAAATTATAATTTAAGGATGTTGAGGACATAACTCCTGCCGATATTTTTTTTCCAATGGGATCTTTGACTGTTAATTTGTAATCTCTTCATTATGAGATGGATATCCGTAAGATATTTGTGTGTTACAACCATTATGTAAATACGGATCGTGGTTCTTATGCCACTTTAACAACCAATCATGTGCTTAGCAATATGCTAGGCATGTGTGTGATCTTAGTCTACCTATCATTATGGTCAATACATCACTTGACCAAGATTATGGGAAATGTATTGCTGCAGATCCTGGAAATACTTTGATTCCATTTACATAAAATGAAATCCTACATTACCTGAATAATGCCCCAATTACACCAAGAAGTTGTTCTTCCTGCAAGGTATTTGGGAAATTTACATGTCCATTGACATTTAGTAAGGTAATGTTTGGTACTAAAATATTCCAGTAAATTGTAGCTCACCAAATTGACATGGGTAGTATCTTATGAAACTTAGTACATATTCTCCGAGAATGTCCCTTGGGAAATAGAAGTTTGAGTAAAGCATGCTCTTAAAATAAACTGTTTACTAGAAAGCGTAGATACAACATCCAGATCACTCACTGTCTGTATTTCAGAAGCTTCTGCAGCCCAATGACAACCAGCATACTAAAACCGATACTTGGAAAGTAAAGGATCCTCTCGGCAAGCACGAAGCCGACGGGGAAAAAGATGTTAGATGCGGGAAGAAATGGGAAAACCAAGAACGCAAGAGCCTGTTAATTTAAGAAACACGGAGTCATTGCACCATAAGAGAAGAATAATACAAAGAATTAAGCACATGTTTTACCGAACTTAACATGAATCAAAATTTCTAATATTATCGAGGGGAACGATTTCTCCTAGCTTTGTTATCAAGCACGTTCTAACCACCTACAACCTCCATTATGGTTCGGTCAACTAGTTTTTGATCACAATAATTAAAAACCACTGGACATATATATCGAAACATACCTACTTACATAGTTCGTCCTCTTCATACATCACCTATTTGTCAGGGAGAAGGCTTTTCACTTTGTTTTTCTTTTCTTTTTTAGTTTGATTTAAGATCCAAATCCTCCATATTTTTGAATAATTTGGTGATGAAATTGCCAAACAGAGCAATTAAATTATTTCAGTCGATAAATTCATAAGAACCCATCACACTGTGTCTTCATTGATAGATCCACATTACACCATCACCAAGGATTATATAAATATTGTGGGGCATATTGGTTGCATTGTGCGAGTAGTTATTGACTTTAAAACGAATGATCCATAGGATCTTTCTAATGACTACAATTAGTTGTTTTTGACATGGCTGAGTGAATCACCTTCTGTAAGTTCAGGTAAGAATCGAAAGCCTCGTATAAGTTATTTCTTGCATTCACCAAGTTGACACAAGAAGCTACGGCGAATCACATGTAAAGGTATTTACTTAGCACTTACGTCTTTCTTACCATAGCTATCTGTCTTGCCAGTTTATTTGTACCGGTCAGTGCGAGATACGTCAACGCACCCAAGCCCCCTAGGAAGTTAAGTGTGGCTAGATTTCTGGGGTCACTGAAGTGCTTGACCATTGGTATCGTGCTTCCACTGTAGTCACAGAGAAGGTAATGTGGATACACTAAAAGCCAGAAGTTTCGAGGGAAGAGATAGCACAGAGACAATTGCTTGACGGGTGCACTCTCAAAGGCGATAGGATTATCGTATCTGTGAAGGAAACAATTATAATGATGGATTTGCAATAATTTCATCTTCACCCCGGACTATTAAAGACATTGTAAGTACACGTCTGTCTTCGAACTAATCGATGAATTAGCTATTGAACGATATTTTTATTGTCAAGACAGTTATAGTAATTACATATACTTCAAGGAGGTGTATTTCCGTGGATTGAATTATTTCTTTGTGATTTATTGAACTTCGCAAGTTAGACAATTAGCACAGTTGGAAATTCGAAACATTTTTCTGTTTATTTCTCTTAGACAATTAGTCCTAGTTACAAGAACCTTAAATATTATGTCTCAACATTGTCTTTCCGAAATTACCCACAAGGTATACATTGACTGCAAATTCCTTGTTTTTATCTGTAGTGCGACGTTTATGAGGACAAGAAAAAATATTTCAATGCATCACGGATTGACTAAAATGACTCTAGGTATGGAATGCACATGCCAAAACACACTACTAAATACCCGACATGTGAACTTTCAAGTAGGAGATGATCAGCAATTGCACGGCCAGAGGATTCAGTAAATAAACACTACATGCATGGTCGCACTATTTCCTAATACTGGCTACTTACCGGACAAAGTGTGGCAAGTGTGCACCCATCAATATAACCCGTAGTGCAACCAGAATAACGGCAGACGAAACGATTGCCAACATCCTGAATATAGCATCTACGAGCCACTGTGGGATTTTCTGGGGTGTCTTCATAGCCAACATGAACAAATCCAGTGCTTCCCACAAGCAAATCTACAATCAACAACAGAAAGCTCGAGAGTAATGGCGTGCTACGTACAAGAGGTTATGAAGTAGTTGATTACCTTACGTAATTGTAAGTGATTGGTTTATTTTATGAATACTGTTGCATTGTGAGCATGGGACCAAATATGGCCTCCTATCGGGGAGAGAGATGACATAAAATACCCTGGAAGGATATGTTCAAAGATTCAAACAAAAGGTATGTGGGAAAGGGACAAGAAACGGTCCCTTTAGTCAGTGAAAAAAAAAGTAGGCTACTTGATTACTCTAAATGACTCATACCCTTCAGTAAATCTGTCTTAGGTCTTCCACTAGATACTCTCCCAGCAATAATGGTACACACCCATAAACTGTGGTCTACTAACAATGAGGTGATTTTATTGTGACGTATTTCAAGTGGCCGAGGATACTCTGAAATGAACCTTATCTAATATCACACGTAAGCAACGTTTGAATGTCCTCTTCACCATTCGAGAATACTTCCATTCGCGAATACTCACACACATATATATATATATATATATATATATATATATATATATATATATATATATATATATATATATATATATATATATATATATATATATATATATATATATATATATATATATATATATATATATATATATATATATATATATATATATATATATATATATATATATTTAAATATTGGCAATAGCCAATTTAATTGGGTATTGCTCTCATCAGAATCCTATACATGACGGTTCTTCTAATAATCGCAAGTTACCTTTTGTGACCAGAACACTTCGTAAACACAGCATACGGCAACGATAGTGATCCCTTGTTCCTTGCATAATGTTGCCATGACAGTAAGAGTTATGGTGATCCAAATGTAATTCCAATCTATGAAAAAAAGTCAAACATCATTAATATCGCAAAATAGTGTGAGATGCAAAGTTTTATCCTTGTCACTGCTCACTTTAATTACTCCATTAACAACATCGAAACGTGTAACCAATGTACGGAAGCATGAATGTGCCATCAAGATAAGTATATCTTTGCACCATAAGTTGACAATTTTCAGCAAAATATCTACATAACGAGATAATATCTCATCAAAAAACGGAAAAATGATCAATTGTTAAGTTGTGTTACCTTAACAACTCAACATTTTTCTGCAAAATGTTAACTTGTTTATTTGATTCTTAGAGAGCTTCCGTACTTATGTATCCAATCTGAATTAAATGGCAGTTTAATTCCATGTCAGAGACATCTATATTGTCAGGCATTTCCATGTCAAAGGTATTCAATTTTAGCGAAAATACCGAGGTATGCGTTGTATAGATGTCCTGTATTTCTGTCTCTCCACCTCTCTCTCTGTCATTTAATGATGGTAAACATGGAATTGTGTAAGCAACGTATTGCTCATACAGGACTACGTGTGTGCATTACCTTGATAATGTGATGTGTCAATAACACGAAAAAAAAAAAACATGATTTGATGGCTTGGCTCTAAGAGTAATCGTTACCGCTATGAGAATATTGTTACTTTAGCTCGAGTGGGCCAACCTTTGCCTTACTTAGCGATTACTAGGACAAATATGACTCCTGGTGTAAAGACTGTTGTAATAAATGCTATACTTCTACATTTTGTGGTGGTAATTAATTAGAGAATCATAAATCAGTTGCCTATAATGTAATTCAATCGAAGATTTAATCATTTCCAAATTATGAGTATTGCTATTAGAAATCATAATATCGTTAATATCGATGATGTAACTGGTACTATACCCGTTTCTGCTCTTCGATATCCTCCAGCATAAGTGTAACTCTTGAGGGTAAGCAGTGCCAAAATCGCTGACAGAGATTCAGCACGGCCAACTACTCCAGACACCTATACCGTCGAAATTAAAAAAAAGAAAAGAAACAAAATGAAAAAGATATGAACTGAAGAAAATTTGTTACATAGTACAATTCATTATCATTACGTATACGCCATCCGTGCAAAACTTGTCCAAGGTAAAATGTATTATAGACAAGCCATATTCAGCACACGGAAGTATTGTGATGAACAATGAGGGATAGTGTTGAGTAGTTGCAAGAGATCAATCAAATATATATGAGTTTCCTTCATGCTGGTTAAATGCTCATGAAACTATTCGTATTTTTTCTTAGAGGAAAACCATTTTACAACCACCGAGATTGTCATATACATTTTATTCACTCGCAAGTCGCCATGTTGTTGCAACACTACATGATTCGTGACGTCCCACATGCATCTGTAAATGTCACGTAGTATTTCGGGTACATGTGATACGTCATACATTTCCAACATGGCGACACTCGTCACAACAAATTTTGAAGTTGTATTTGGAAAGAAGTTATTACGAAAATAAAACCAATACTGTCGTGACTGTTTGTAAATATATGTTCACTAAGTGTAGGTTGAAATTGAAACACCCACTACGGTTCCTCTTTAAATATTCAAAGGCATGAAACATATTCCAGTCTTGCATTTAAAATCGTTACCGCATCTGTGTGTATAGGATGTACGGCGAACATCATCGATAGGATAAAAGCCAGCCAATCGGAGAAGAACATCTTGGATATGTGCATCATGAGTACGCAGAGTATCCAATGAAATATCAAATTAAATAGATGGTAACCTCCTGGCTCTAGCTCGCCAATGAGGTAATTCAATCGAAACGTGAGAATAGTGAGAGGGCGATATGACTTGTGGCTTCTGTCCTGCAGAGAGCAAAAAAAAAAAAAAAAAAAAAAGGAACAGACACAATAATATTCACATCTTTCATTAATATGAAGTCCGGAATGGAATGATTGTTAATGACAGACTTTTGAACCTTCTTGTTGACCTATATTTTCATATTTTACAAACAATTCTCCAACTTTAATTGCTTAGAAAATTTGTTAGTGATTTTCCTACAAGACGAGCCAACTATCTCATTAAAGAGCAGTTTCAAAACAGGTCATTAATGATAATTTAAGGTTTTCGAAATTGAAAAAGAAAATGAAACTATAATTTTAGAATATCTACCTTGTAACAACAAATGAAATGTTCTGTCGTGGGAATGTGGGAGAGGTCAAAGGGTATCTTGTGAAGGGTCTCAGTGAAGAGATAGACAGGAGGAAAAGGCAATTAACATTCCCGGTATCCATGAGGGAATGGTTCGTTATCAAAAAACCCTTTGAAACTATGCTAATTTCTATCATGTTCTATCTTTTTTCTAAAGAAAAGACAAAAACAAAACTTGCCAAGGACAGATTCTCATCGCCGGAAATATGATTTTTAGTCAATTGGTGAAAGCAAAATTTTTAAGTGATGGTATCAATTCAAAAAGTTCACACATAATGAATAGAGAGTGATCTGATTACAGGTTTTCTCTGCCTCTGAAGTATATCTCTGAAGCATTAAGCTAAGTTTGGGTGTGCACAATGAGAGGATCAAGACTGTCTTTTTGGTGGGGTCTAAATTACCTTAGTTTGGAGAAGTTGAGTAATCTGGGCGAGAATATTTATTTTATTTGAATAAAGGAAGGTAAAATATCACCTTAACGTTGTAACTTGAATTGATACTTTCAGTATATTAAGCTACAAGCAGCTCTTGTTGTCTTTGATACCTTTGAAGTGGTAATAAGTGTGAGATATGGTTTATACTTGACTTTAAATATCTGAAATGAATAAGTGCGTCACGCTGTTTATACTTACACTTGAAAGTGGGGTCCCCCAGAAGTCGTTCTTGAAGATATCTGTCAGAGGGGTAGTGGGACGAAGATCCAGATTGGTAATGATAGCTTTGTGATCGTCAAACACAAAACCACATTGCAAAGAGTTGAAGAAGCAGTTGATACAGACTACCAACAGGATTGAGGAATAAAGGATAAACATCTGCTTCTCACCACTGCTTCTCTTAACGTCGGTCTCTCTCTCCTCTCGGTTCTTTCCTCCCGTCTGGAGGGAACTCACTGAGCCCTCCTCTGTATCCTGTGAAGAGTCGTCTCGTGACGTATCATCTGTCACATCTTCGTCTGCAGTTGCCTCCAGTTGACCAGTTTGTTCCTCATTGTTATCCTTTTCTCCAAAGATATGACCTTCTTTCTCATACCCAGCTTCTCCCTGGAGTTCGAGGTCATTATTTTCCTCTTCTTCTCTTTCCTGTTCTTCATCATCAACTTTTAAGATGTCTCTAGCTTCATCCTGTTCTCTTCCAGTAATATTTATGGACATCGTGATCTTCAGAGTGTCCACTCTGAGATGAAAATGATTTTGCAAATGGGATATTATCTTAAATGTTTCGTTCAAGGTTTTCAATTTCTGTCTACTTTCATACATTCCACAGTGACTTCATTCAACCAATATGACGAGAATTTATGTGTTGTTTTCAATGCAACAGTGTAACAGTTCTACGTATGCGTTAGCTAGGTAAAATATTATTTCGATATAACATCCCAAAGAATATTAAAGGAAATACAGATTTCGAGATTGCCTGCCAGCAATGAGAGTGTAAGGGCTCTTAGACTGGATTATCTATCGTAGTATGCAAAGTCGTGAACTGATATGTGTAACGACAGTCGCTGGAGAAACATGTGCATAGAGGTATGTATTGAATGCCAGAGAGGGAAAAGAAAATACTCTTTCTTCAGTCTATGACTACTTTTAATGAGTAGTATCATGGTAGTCTATGTTCCATTTTCACTAATTTAAATGTACGTTTCGGAAACTAATACAATGAAGCCTATTATTTCGTCACATGTTTCGTAGGTCCTGTTAAACTTCGTAAGTAACCAAACTGACAAAGACAAATCGAGTTAGTGATCTGCTCGGTACGTTGACACATAAATCCCCATAAGTACATGAAAGAACATGTCCAGGACGTTAATCAGGGAAGGAGTATGACCAAAAGACATTCAGAACATTCGGGTAGAATTACCTAAGCTAAGCGCCGCGAGTGGGTTGGCGAAGAGCTTCAAGATTATTTTTGACATTAAACACCTCTCCCAAATAGCAGGAAAACGACACTTCACCAATATCGTACAAGCTGCATGCACCCAAGCCTTAAAACGATTAGCTCAAATCTGTACTTTCCCATGCAGCTAATGAGAAAAATATTGATCGTTCCTTGAAAAATGGTAATAATTCTGATTGCTTTTACATAGAAGATTTCCACCAACTAAATCGAGTTTTTTTTTTTTTTTTTTTCCGCAATCTTAATTCAGGTTGAAGCAAGAAAGTCTTAAGGTCGACAGCCTGTATACGTGGAGCGACACCGTCGGTTGGTGCTGATCGATACTGAATAATTGGGGTGGAAAATGCTCCTAGATGGGATGAAATAGATCTTCTCAGGCTCCGCAAGTAAACTACTGGAATGGTACTATCAGTATTTTCTTGGATGGGAAAACCCTTCTTCTTTATATTTTTTAATATTCAATATTTCAATATATATCAATTCAAATATCAATATCATCTATATTAAATATATTTTCAATATTTCCCCCCTTCCTTGAGCACGCCACCGTCCCGCTTCTGCTCTTATTTGTCCAGAGTCAATCGTGGTCCTATGAAGTTTGATATGCCGTTCATCATACAGTGAATGTATAATACAAGTGTATGCTGGAGAATTCTAATTCAACATTAGCCAGACTACCACACTTTTACCCCAAGTGTCAAAAGGCTTTGAACTTCAAGTACACACATTACGTGACAGTTTTGGGTGTAGTATGATAGAATGATATCTCCCTCTCTGTATCCCCTTAATTCAAAGACCCATGGACTAAGAACTTCGTGCTGGTGATGTGCGTAGTAAAGCTGATTGGAAAATGACAAGATTTTTGGAAACCCTATTTTAAAAGCTATTTATATAGCTAGGTTCAGCATTGTATCCATGACAACGACTTGTTTTACTTTTACGTTAAGTTTTACTTACCGGGATTTCTTTGGAGAGTACTAAGTTTCTTCCGTTGGGAGAGTCACCTGCAAAAAACCTATCTACTGACACACATATCTCGTTTGGTGTAAAAATCCGTATGTAAATCTAACTTTACACTCTATACGCACAAATTACAGCTTTGTTGTATAATGCAAAGGCACTATTCTCTATTTGAAGTGAAGCTTCACACTGCAGACAGAAGCCATTATTTTCCCAGTTTTACGTCTGTGAAACCACTGACGTGTGACGATCGTCTATTGATCCGATAAGCTTGCAACCTTGAAACATATTTATCCAATTGAATGGACCTGCTTTGCGGCTTATTCTTATCACACGTCAGAGAAATTACACTTCATATTGTAATATGAATTGCGGGGTAACTCATTTGGTAACTTTTGCTATACTTGTAACTGTTTATCGATCAAATGTGCAGAAAACATCACAACGACGTTTTTAATTTACAGCTGGCTGGTGTGATTCCTTCCTTGCAGATAAGCACCCCCCTAACTTCCCCTTACATGAAAAACTAAATCAAGCAAAAATATGTAGATCTTGTAAGGAAAAGATGCCTTGAATTAGAGTTATACCGATATCACCGTGCTTTAAGCTCATCTGAAACTAAATTATTCGTAGAACAACTTGTGTGTTTGCTTCTTTGTTCATTGTTTTATACGCCACGCCCAGGTAGAGAAGTGGGGCCTATGAAAATTTTGTCAGTACAAGTACCCAGATAGGGAAATGGCACTATCATAAGTAATCTCTATGTATTATATTTTGGTTTCATCAAAGAAATAGTCAATAATTCCTTTTCTCCATAATCCCACCGCCTCCCAACCCTCTCGAAAAAAAAAAATGCAATATGTGAATATGCCATTTCTGTTTAAATATTCTGGTTGAGTGCTCCTTTGAAGAGTCTAATTCCTGTTTAGAGTAACATTACCTAATTTACTTTACATGTTTTTGTTTTTACTGATATAACAATGCTACATCTCCAGTTGCGCTTAATTTAGGAAAGAAAACGACTTTTTAACCTGGAGTCTGGTAATACGCCAACTCTGGTCCCGGAATGACTAAACTCAGATCTAGATTAAAGAAACCTGTCTGGGAGTCGAGCGTCTCCCTTGCAGTCAGGACTCATGAAGATTTTTTTTAACTATGAAAACCATACATGAAGATTATCGTTGTCAGTTTAAAAGTTTGGGGAACTGTTTTTTGCAAGGTTTATAAATCATAACAATAAAATCTAGGGCTGTTTTGTTTTATATTTCTAGTTTCTCAATTAGGCCTACAGCTTTGTCTGTCAAATTTTATTATTATCAACACTTCCAATTCTTATCCACCAACACTCTTTGAGACCCTAAGTGTTCTTATCCTTATCCATATTTAAAATAACGTCATGTGTGAAGACAGCAGTTATGACGTCATTCACTTAGATTTTGGACTATTTCGTCGCAAGTACTCAACTTAAAAACTTGTTGGTGACGCCCAAGCTGATGCCAGCAAAGGATGTTGTGAAGTTCGAGTTTGTCCTATTGTTATTATTGTAAAAACAATGCACATAATCTTTGTCACAGCCAGTCCGTTGA